>VYZW01048137.1:15411-27124 GCA_013401315.1 Balaeniceps rex | reverse complement strand
GAAGAACTTAATTTAAAGGGACAACCATCCTCACGCTGTGCTTTCCACCACTTTTAACGCTTTTGTGACAAACAAGACACCCTAATATTGCACCATCCAAGGGGGTCTTACCACAAAATCTCGGAAGTTATTTTTATGGATGCCAAGCCAAAGTACAATGAGGATACACGACCAAATTCACAGTTTGTCTCTGGCAATGCAAGAGCTGAATATGGACCTCCCACAGTTCAGGCCAATGCTCTCAATGCTGGATTCCCTTTTAACACCACCCCCCCCAAAACACACACACACCTACAAGGAGGGCTGGGAAACTGGACTCAAGTTTACTTTATTTTCTTAACTAGAAACCCCATGAATCAGCTCTGGATGAGAAAGTGCAGAATCATGCACATGCAACTTATAAATTCAGGGGAATGCTGAAAGACATAATTTCTTCCCTCTTGTCCTCAATACTGTACATTAAATGAATTTGCTGGGTGCCATTCCTAGCACCAACATTGCTAAAACCACCATTCTAACTAACAGTGTTTGCCGTCTTGTCAGATACCTTACAGAGACTGAAGAGCTTCTTCACCCAAGAGCCGTTCTTCTGCTTGCACTGTGCATTTTAGCGGATTAATTACAAGTCTCATTCCCACTGGCTATCTTGCACTTGTCAGAAGAACTGTGCAAAACTCCCCTATAAATGAGAAAAGAAGAACTCCTAGAATAAGCAGGCTTAAAAAAAAAAAAAGGCAGCTCTTGACTGGAGTATATATGTCTAATATCTAATTATGATGCTAAGTCATGGAATCTGATGATAAAAAATTAGCTATCCCCAGAAGACACACAATCTAATAAATGTTCATTGCAGATCTAGCTCCTAAATCTGCTGCCTGCTGAGATAATGAAGAATGATTCAGTCAGACCCAGGCATCTTTTTAATTTCAAATGCAAATCCGCTCAGCATTGTGTGAGGCTGCTAGAGACAGCAGCAAGGTAACTGGGGGGGACAATCAGCGCAAAATAGGTGGATGCAGCCCAGACTGCCAGCCAAGAGGAGCTCCCTGTCCAATTCCTTGGGGAATGGAAGATGAGGAAAGAAACAGGGCCATACTGAAGGCTCGGGGGCAACAATTCCCAGTAGGATTCCTGGCTTAATTTTTGGTTTGATACCACTGTAGAGATGCACGTGTGTTTATGTTCAGCCCATTTATGGAAGAGAGATAGATTCTGCTCTGAAGACTTTGCTCCCTGTTAGCTATTCTTCTATCACAGCAATCTTCACACATAACCTGATTCCCTGGCAGGTATTTTTATTTATTAATGCCACTGAAAAACCTGCACCTGCCCTTTGGCTAGCAATACCTGGTGACCCTCCTTAATCTCTGAGCTGAGAACAAAGCTATTATTATATTACCTCCAAAAAATGATCAGCAGCTCCAGTGATATAACATTAGGCAACAAAACTCTCCTCTATTAAATAAATTGGGATGTGCTTTCTGTTTTCTGACCTACATATTTAATCAACTTGTATTTTCAAGGGGCTGATAGCACATGGCTCTGCTCCAAGGACAGCCTCAGAGTTTCCATATCGTAAGTGAGCTCCAAAAAAGTGCCACAATTGATGATGCAGCATTTTTAAACAAATTTCCAGATGCAAGGAGGTGCACTTCCTATCCACCTCCTGACAGAGGAGCCCAGCGGGTAAAACAGACCTACAACTTCTGAACTGGCATGTAAAGTATATATTAGGGAACTGTCCTTGTAAAGGACATTTCTTATGCCTTTCTTGTTTACTTGCCCACAGGCCAAAACGCTTGGCCCAACTGTCATCCTAGGATGCTCAGAGGGAGAGCAATCGCATAAAAGCATTGCAGACATGACCTAAGGCCAATTTCTCTCCGGCATAAGATAAATCAGCAAAGGAACCTTTTAGCTAAATTCCCTGCTTATTTCTCACACTTTCTCTTTCCCACGCATTGCCCAAAGCCACCCTCAACCTTTCCCTTCCTTCCAGTGTTTTTTTTCTCCAACTTGTCCGTACTCCCACAGCCCCATAAGCTATCTGGCTCTCTCTGTGATGCTGCCTCCCCTTATCTGGGATTCTCGTCCAGTGCCCAAGGGCCAGAGTAGCCTCTGCTGGCTGCAGAGCGAGTCTGGAGCAATCAAGTTAATCTGCTGGTTCACAGGGAGAGCCCGGCACCAGCTTGGTTCCTGCAGACATTTTCTACAAGAGAACTTGACTCAGCCCTTTATTGCTATGTCCCATAGGTACAAAAAGCTGGAGAGTACCTCACATCTGCTGTTGAACTTTCTTACCACAGCTCTTGTGCACCATTCTTACCACCTTTTCTACTAACTCACAAGAGATTTATTCTGGCTTGGTACACAGGACATCTTCCATTGAGGACTCCTCTCCTATTACTGACTTTTGGGGTGGTTAATGCCAATAGCCAGAAGTCTGACACGTGCCAGCAATAATCACCTTTTATTTCCAGTAAAAAGTATTGTAGTCCTGGTATCTGCACAGTTCTGCAGTTAGATATCAACCCTGAACTGCACTGCTGTTAAATTCAGTGTTCATATCCTAAGCTTGCTTTCTGTCTGCTATCTTCTATCCCATTCAGGTTAAATTTTGCAGTTGTAACCTTTTTTTTAATCTACAGATTAAGATTTTTATACAGTTCTTTAAGTGAAATAATGTCTATACAAGCCTAAAAAGAATTATGCGGTGAATCCCAGCCTGCCCTTAAAAATTACTGTGATTTCTGGTTTTTACTGCAGCAATATTAGAAACTGACCCTTGGTACAGCAAAAGTCAGGGTGAAGTTTTAGATGATTACTAAGTAGTTTAGTAAGTTTCTACTGTAAGTTCTGTGAAAGTAAGTACTGAGCTTTGAGCTGTTCTAAAGCCTTCAGCTTTATAGTTCTGTAGCCTCTGTTAACCTTTGTGTGGCTCAAAGGTAGCTACAGGTAATCTGTGAGGGCTTAGAGTAGGTGACACTCACTTTAAGACTCTTACATTTATTTGTAAGATCATTCAATTCCTACAGAATCATTTATTTGCTTAAACAAAGCACCATACAGTATTTTATGTTAACAAAAGAAGTTTTGCTAAAAAAAAAAACCAGGCAAATAACCATTGGCTGAGTGATAGATTAGTTAATTATTCTTACTAAAGAATGTGCCCTAAAACATAAAAAGCCTTCCAGAGCTTTTCTGTCATTTTTAAAGTGCACACAACACAGGCAAGTTGCCACAAATATTTACACTTGTGAAATAACTTCTGCAAAAGATGAGATGAATGGCTGAGCTTAACTGAGCGCCCTGCCCAGGAAAATTGACCTAAAGCAGCAAAATCTATAATGAAACATCACCAAATAACTCATTTGCAAGAAGAGGTTTCCCTTACTTCCATCAGTTTATATCTGGGACACCCAACCTCTAGAAGATTTAAATGCCTCTTCTAATAATAACTGAATATATTTATAGATATTTGTAGGTATTTTCATCCTCCAGATAATATGCAACACTAATTCCTGTTTAGTGCTGAGCACCAGTATCTTATGGCAGCAACTGCTGCTGATTGTAATCATGTAGTTCTCAGAAGTCAGTATCAACTTGGCTTCCCCCAGCTCCGAGACGGGCATAGTTCTGCTAAAAAGTTCTGCTCTTAGGTGTAAGTCTATGAAGACAGAGGAATTAGCTTGTGTATTTGATCTAAGTAACTACCTTGAGCTTTTAGAGAGTTCACAGCCAAGTAAAAGAACTTGGTTCAGTCTGGGTTCCTGTTACAGGCAGCTGCTGGACAGTTTTACCTATCCCTAAATTTCATGATCTGTTTGTTAACAAGGAAGAAAATTTATTTAACAAAAGCTTGAAAAATAAACTGCCCTCTATCCTTAGATGTGGGATCAGTTCCCTGGAACAACAACACAACAGCAAAAAAGCTGCCTCAGCCCTCAAGTTGTAAGGCGGACGAAGATTTCACCAAAAATGTCACTGAACCTCCCCATGCTGATGAACCCAACCAAAACACAGCACTTCATCAATGTAGGGGGTGAACTCCAGATGTTCGAATTACACAACGATCAGAAGAAGCGCTCCAGTTCAAGAAAGGAATAAATGGAAGATTAATATGGGACACAACAAACTAATGAGGTCTTGCTCTGTCCTGCTTGGTCTCGAGCTCTGTTGACAGCATAGCTTTTGCCTTTGTTATGCATTTTACTAGTATTTCCCCAAAATACAACTTCCTTGTATTTGGCTATGTCTAGAGTATACGTGAGGGGGGGAAAAAGGTCCACAACTTCCCATAAGCCACAGCCTGCCAAGCATCTGCATCGTGTGTGACGTGTTCACACTTGACAGCTCCGTCAGGCTCTCCTGGAGGCTCCCTGAAATGCCATACGTCCATCCCAGCTCCGGAAAGCAGCTCGGCTTCTGCTAGCAGGTACCAGAGACCATTTCTAGCACCTGCATTGTGCAACCCCTCACTCTCCCTCCTTTCACTTGCTCTTCTTGCAGGATTGCCATTCAGTGGGTGCGACTGGAAAGGCAGAGTTCAGATCTCATCCCAGTTTTCACCCTGACAGCCCGTCACTTTGATTTAAGCTCTTCCCAGCTCATCAGTCCACCTCCAGATTCCCTCCCTTGGTGTTTTCAGGCACCCCTCTAGCAGCCATCCTTCAACTTCTTATCCTTTTTTCAAACTAAAGAGCTTCTAGACTTCATTCCACCTGCTCAGGGTTACAGCAGCCCAAGTCTATGCCAACCCATGTCCAACATTTGGATATTAGAAATTGCCACAGTTGTCATCATTACAACAACTGGATGTTATAGCTCATGTATCAGGGGTTAAACCACTCTCTAACAGAGATGGAAAAAAAAAATCTAAGATTAAAAATGCAAGATACTGTGCACTTCTCACAGGATACTTGTCCAGCTTGCGTAGCCAGACCTCAGGCCTGATCCAATCTGCTATGTTCACTCACTTCAGGCAATGGAGGGACATGAATAGAAACAGGCAGCTCTGGCCACACACAGTCATAAATATACAAATTATTACACAACATAATTTGCATTAAATATGATGGGGAACAGCACTAAATCAGTCCCTGTGAAAATAAGGTAGGGCCTGGTTTATCCTGCATGTCTGATCTCCATCACACAGTGCCTCAGATGCTCTTTCCCAGCTAAGGAACAGTGCTGGATTCCAGGACATTGCCGGGTTTCCCTCAGCCCAGCATCTTTACTCACTCAGTGGTGTGCTACGATGTTTTAAGTTCACATTCTTTCTCACCTCTTTTCTCACAGGGTGGGTATAATGCTAGTGTGTCCTAATTCACACCACTTCCCAAACCCAGGGTCATTTTCCATAGGAAAAACATTCAAGTTATTAAACAGAGATCTTGAGCACTTGCTTAGCAAGTCACAGAAGCACACAGCAAGTGCTAAGTCTTCTCAGTCTTGCAGGGCCTCTGCTTACATGCTTTATTGGTTCATTGGCTCATCTCAATCTCTGGTCTCATTACCAAAGCAAGCTGAGGCAGTTCTCCACCCACACCAGTGCCTGTAACTACTTGGAAAACTGATGGTGTAATGCCTGTCTGACAGCTGGGGTATCTGTCTCGTATTATACCAAAAAATTGCAAGTCTGTGAACTTCAAGAAAATTGGACATAAGTGGTCTAAAGAGAGAAATTGTGTGAACAGCCAAGCAGTTGCAATACATCCCACTTCCCTTCTCACCAAGGTCACAGCAGCTGGAATGCGCTTGACTGAAGTTTGCTCTCTCTGAGAAACAGCCATGTGATTGACCCAACTAGTCACTTGATTTCACAGATGCTTCATGGCAGTATAGCTCCAGGAACATTTATGAGACTAGAAAGGGGGGATTAAAGAGCAAGCAGTCAAAAGAGCAATTTACTCTATCCCAAGCACAGCATCACATTTGCACGCAAGGAGAAATAAGCCCAATAACTGGGAGAATTCCATTCAGCAGCCTGTGCGGCTGCAGATTTGGGTGGATTTGACCATCAAAGAGACAGGCTGGAATAGAAAGTAACATTCTGCTCTGCTTGTATTGATACATACGTGAACTTTACATATGCATAGTCCCAGAGACTATGCATGTACGCTAAGAATATTTTGTAAACATCAAGAGGTTCAGGGCTTTAAAAATCAATTTATTCAGTTACACTTCTAATCTTCATTGCCTCATATAACCAAACACACTGTTCTCCACAGGGGTGCCAGAATAGTGATAATTTTAAAGGTGTGGAAAAATGTCCAATTCTTGGGTAAAGGCTACAGAATACTGCAAATTTATGCTGTTGTTTGCAAGCATTTTGACTATTCAATGGCTATTTCTGCCAAATAATTTCAGAGGATGGTAATTTTTTGCTAAATAGTCTAAATGTATGGTTCACGAAAAGATAGGATCTCAGTTATTCTGAATGGATACCTTTGTGAGTCTAGAATTCACTTGGATTTACAGTGTTGTGCATGTGTACCGAAACGTGCCCAATTAAAGGATCCGTATCAACCATGCTTTAGTATTTGGGGGTTGTTTTACCTTGGGGATAGTGGGGTTAATCCCCACCAAAACTTTTTAACCCTCAGTAAAATCTCTGAGTTACTTACTTTCTCTTATGCTAACCATGCACAATGCATATGCCAGCATCACACCTGACATGACCACGTTATTTAGCTATCTTCCTGTTTATCACTTCTACTAGAAAACATCATGTGACAGCAACAAGTTGCAGCATCATCAGTGACAACTGCTCAGCAGCTAAGGCTCTGTTCCTGGGTGTATGCAGTATAGTAAGCAGCCATGTAGTCACAGACTGGTATCTCTTCCATTTTGTGTACACCACGCCCTTTCCTCTTCCAAGAATGAGCAGCTTTAAAAACATAGATATGTTTTTGGCTTTGCCCTACATGAATCAGGGGGATTCTGATGCCTAAAGATACTTAAAAAAAAAAAAAAATCTAGCCATAAAATACTGTAGGGAAAAAAAATCTCTCCTATCTCTGATGAATAAGAGCTGAGACGTCTGAATACAAAACATTCAGGGATGGAGAACAGGATGTCACAGAGTGACCAGCTGAGCGATCAGAGTGAGTCAATATATCCATTGCCAGGAAAAGATATATTTATTCTCTAAAAACATGAGTAGGAATATTGGTAAAGGCAGAGCCTTTGGCTCTCCTCCCCTGGAGTCCTCTTGAACATGCCTAATTTGCTACTGAAGTTACTTGGATGAAGTCTCTTGCTCTTATCACTAACATCTACTTTTGGGAAAAAAGCCTGGCTTCAATTCTCAATAGCAATGCCCCTATTGGCTTCAACAGAGGCAAGATTTCACACTCGATATCTCAATCCTAACTGAATTACAAGATCTACCAACTGAAATGAAGATTAGCTTAAAACTGAAGTTAATGAAACTAGTTGCATTTTTATGCTGATGCTTTTTTCTTGGTGGCAAAACACTTGCTGGTTTAGCTTCATAAGGATTCTGCTAAATTAGATGATCTCTCTCTGTAGTAATTATCCAGAAGCCCCCAGTCCAAAATCAGAACGCCTGTATAACAAGCTCTCTAAACTTACAATAGTGACCCGTCTGGCTCCCACAACCCAGAAAGCATTCGCCTTTCTCCCTGGGTTATATATATCCAGGAGACTTATTCTCTAAACGGTGGCAGGAATTGCCTCACTCATCGCCCAAATCTAGCGTGAGGCATGACTAATGCTTGTGATGTGCCCTGAAATACTGGGAGGAAAGGTGCCATAGAAATGCAAAGCAGCTTTCAGGAACAGAAATACATTGTCTCTCACTCTTCCTTTCCCCCACCTTTTTTTCTTTCACACTTCTTTGTTGTGGTCCCAGTTTATTTTGTAAACAGAGTCTAGAACTGTTTGGCAATGGCATCAGCATCTTCTCAAAACAAACATATAAAGCTCAGAAGAAATCTCCAAATGCAACTGATTGTCTTAAATAGTTCTCATTTCACTCCAAGAAAAATATTTAAGGGAAGCAGAACATGAAGTAAAGGAAGGAAAGTGTACAGTGTTATCTCACATAAACATCTTCTCAAAGCACAGCCAGGCCAGCTTATATAAAACAAAACAAAACTTTGAACTCGCTATCACCGTAGCTGTTCTCTACAGCTTCTCTCAGCAGAGGCTGAGGCATCTTTCCGTTGACATTCCCAGACAAAAAAGCCCCCCCAAAACCCCAATTTCTAAGCCTGGAAAAATCCTCTTCTTCAATTTCCCTAATCTTGTCCTTCAAGTGGAAAAAAAAGATAGTGGGGAAAAAGTACATATGTAACAAGCCACATGGCTCTAAAAAATCCTCACTCGGGAGACCAAAATTTGTACTCTTGATAACAAATAAATATGCACCAGATTTAAAAAGCTGAAACTAAAAAATCTGATCTGGAGGAACTGACACCTGGCCATATTCCTCCCTCTCATCCTTTGGGTAAGTTTTTTCTCCTGAAAGCACTGGCTAACTTGCTGATGAGGTGATCAGGGCCGAGTGACCTTCAGATCCGACATGAAAAGGGCAGACAGGCCCTGTGGACACACAACAGCAACCTATAACTGGCAAGGGCTGAAGCAATTCAGATCAGCCCTTTCCTGTTTGGGTGAACTGGATACAAGGGCTCTGTACTTTTCATTCAAGTGGAAGCATTTCCTGGCATCGTGAGGAGCCGTTAAAGTTTTCCAGAAAATTAGCAAGACCAGGGACTGATGAATGAGAAACAGAGAAAGTTTGAGATGGGAAAACATTCTCCCTTTATTTTTTTTTTAAAGCAAAGCAGTTCAGACAAACAGTAAAGGCAGTGAGCTTCAAATCACAAGCCACAAGCTTGGTGGGAGGCAGTTAAAGGGAAATGCAGCAGGGATCCTCAGCACTGAGTCAAGACCTTTCTTTGATCTCAGTTTTCTCAAGCTGCATTCCCATATGCAGCCCACCATTTGTTTTTAGTTAGACAGACATAGGGAAAAATACTCTGCTTGGGAAGAGCAACAAACAAGCCTTGCAAAAATCATGCAGTGACAGCCAGTCAAAATAAGGAAGAACTAAAACCACAAAAGAGATGATGGCATCTAATAAAGAGGGAAAGGCTCAACTACTTGGGGATGCTCTGTGTATCCTTCAACCAGGAATTTTAGAGTCGCTCAAATCAGTGATGGATAGATAGGGGTCACCTCCTCGCGCATTACTAGAACTGCAATCTCCTATATACGGAACCCACAGACCCGCTTCCGGTGCCTCAAGGTTTTATCAGCAGTGAGCCATGCAGGTAGGGTCCTGGCTCATCCCAATTAACTTGGCAGGTTTGACAGGATCAGAGTTGTAGGTTGTAGCACACATGAGCGCAATAAATCACATGATTTCGCCTTGTCATCAATGTAATTTACATATTTTCTACATCCTCTTTTGTTTATTAGACCACATAATTACACTCTTCCCCATTTTAAGGGAACTGTGCAACATCTTCATGATTTGCTGTCTCCTTACACATGGAGCCCAAAACCCACCAGTGTTCTTAACTACAGTTTTGTTTGTTGGCATCTGGCACAGCATATGCTGACATGAAGCAATTCACATGTCTCACAGCTATTGTTCCAGACTCTGCACGTTTACAGTTATAATCAGTTACGACAGGCTTTGCAAATTTTCATCACAACTAAAAGTTCTTCAAATCTTTTAAATTAAAACTCACAACTCGGAACTTCTGCGTGCTTACGGCTTTTCTTAGTTGCCCAATACATTAGCAAACAGCGGTATCATTTATTCAAACACTCTGGATAGCTGGTATCACCAGAGTAGTCTTAAAGTAGAATACATACTATATTTACATTGTTTCACAGTGGAAGTGAAAACCAAAAAGCATCAAATCCAGCTTGTGGGATAGTTTCAACCATGCCTCTCATTTAAAACATTTCTGAAAGCGTATCAAGTAGGCCATTTCATATTTGCTTTTTCAATGCAAATGTAGCTGTCACCCTGTGGTTAAAACAAAGTACATACCACAGCTCTCACGTGAACTGCCAGGGGCACAGCAACACGCATGATCCACAGCGCAACTCCGTATTACTCACAACTGTGCCTCTGGGCCCGCAGAAAAAGGCAGAGAGCGCTCTCAGAGTAACTGCTTTGCAATGCCACTACTGAAGGAATAAATATACAGCAGCAATCAGATTTTTAACCTCTGTGGTCACCAAATGGCATAATTATCAGGAAGGATTTTCCACATTGCCTACTGCCAGCAAAATGAAGTCGTGTTTTTCTGAAAATGCTAATGATACAATAAAGCATCTATAAAGCACGTTATACAGCAGTTGCGGTCAGCTTCCGAAACACAACACAGGGATAGTTTCTCTAGTGTTGCAGATCCTCTCACTCAACAAGGCACTTCACTCCTCTGGAGAACAGAGTTTGTGGTTAACACTTAAACCTCACTTAAAAGTTTGAATTAACTTTTCCTGATAAAACAACACTGTCTCAAGACTAGATTGAATCCACTTGAAGCTTAACCAGAGGGGAAGGCTGGGTATTGCCAACAGGGCGTGCAAGTAGTCAATCCACAGTAAACAAGTCCTGCGACCGAGATAAAGCACCTTTCTTGATTTTGCACTAACACAATGGAGGTGGGAGGGCCCTGGTGCAGGCAGGCACCTGATCTACATCCATCCCTCCTGGCTGGGACCCATCCCTCCTGGCTGGGACCCATCCCTCCTGGCTGGGACCCATCCCTCAGAGAGGGAGTGTGCCTGGCCATATGAAAAAAAAACCGAAAAACCAAAAAACTTCAGGACCTCTTTGGCAAGATTTTGAGTACTCTCCCTCCAACACAACTGCTCAAACGATAGGAGCAGCCCCAGCCTCAATACCAGCACCCACCGAGGCTGTTGCAAAGCCCACCAAGCTCCATCCCTCCTGCTGCCTCTGCAGGGACAACCGCAGCACCTTACTCAGCACACCTCCTTCCCTCAACCCCAAATAACCCCGCTGCGCTCACACTACACCTCAGCCCTTAAGGTGAAGACAAACCCTTCCCCACCCCAGCCTGGCCCCAAACCTCAGGTGCACCTTGCAGCGTTTCCCCATGCACAGAAGCCTCTCCCCGCCCCGGCCCAGCACCCAGCCTCACAGCTTTGCTATTACCAGTAGCCCAGGTGCGGCGGCTTTGTTCCCGCCTAGCCCAAGCCTGCACCCCGTGCTCCCACCAGCAAACACCGCTGCGGCCGCCCCCTCTTCCACGCAACCCACGCTACGCCGCTCGGCTGCACCGCGACCACCCTGCTCCCTGCACCCCCCGCCCCAGCCCCGGGCGGGCAGGGAGGCGGGCGCGCTGCTCTCCCCGCCGTTGCCGCCCACCCTCTGCCACAGCCCCGGCAGCGGCCCGCCCTTCCCTGGCGGCGGGGCGGAGCCAGCGAGCGGCAGCAACGCGCATGGGCCCTGGAACCTTTCTCTGAGCCGGGGAGCGCGTGTGAGGGGGGTGTGTGCCGGACGCGGTTCCCCCTCACTCAGGGTTCTTCCCCGCGGTTCGTTCCCCGTCGTCTCCTCACCTGCGGCGGCCATGTCGGCGCCGGGACGCGGCTGGTAGGCGGCGGCGGCGGCGGCGGCGGTAGGGACGCCCGGGCTCGGCCCCCGCTGTGGCGGAGCGAGGTGAGTGCGGGGAGGGGAAAGGCTGAGGGGGGGAGGTTG
>VYZW01048137.1:2275-15339 GCA_013401315.1 Balaeniceps rex | reverse complement strand
GGGGAGGTTGGGGGGGATGGGGGGGGCTCGTGTCGCGATAGCGTTCCGCACGTCGTGACGGCGGCGCCGGCGGTGGGTGAGGGGAGGGGGCGCGCGCGGCAGGCTCGCCAACGGTTGCGGCCGTTAGCGCCAACGGACGCGGCCGGTGCCTCGGGGGGTTTTCGGCCTGGCCGTGAAGGGGGAAAAAGAAAATAAATAAAAGAAGTGGTGGCTCTCTTGTGGTGATTTTTCGTTTGTTTGTTTTGTGGCTTTTCCCCCCTCCCTCCTCTCTTTTCGCCCGCGATTGAGTCGCCGTCCTCCAGGGAAGGTCTCTGAGGTGGATAAATTCGCCCATCGCCAAGAAACAATTTATTGAGAAAGAAGGGATAATTGGGATTTCAGTCTGCGTGTGCCATTCCCGTGTTTTTTAGGCGTGGGGAAAAACAGCGTTGTGCTCCCCGGCTAGTGTGCAGCTGCCGTCCGGCTTTGTGCTTGGCCCTCTTCTCCATTGTGTAGGCTGTCCTTTGTGGTATATTTAATAGGGCCCTTTTAATGCCTTGTTAGACCTTTTCAGGTGCAGTGAACGTCGGCGGGTCTGCTTGGGTCACCGAGGGCACTCTGCGAGCGACGTCTGTGTGCTAGGAAACTCTGAAATGGAGGAGTGCCCAACAGGCGTTTCATGCGTGGAGATGGTTTTATCTGGAAGATCTTCTTGATTAGCTTTCCCACCAAATTGCAAGGGGGAGGTGAGCAAAGGATAGCAGTGTAGGGTCTTGTAAGGAAAGATCCGTAACAGGTTTGGGTCTGAGTGATGGCTTCAACTTGAGAAAAATGTACGTGTACCTGCGTACGTTACCGTTCTCGTTTCGCAAGCTATGCATCCCGTCTCTTTTGCCCCTGAGAACCTGTCTTGTTTCGCAAACCACTGCTCCAGACCGGACTGATGGCTGTTGAAGTGTAAGAAGGTGATGGGAACACGTCATTTTTTTGTTACACGTCTGTACTTTCTGCGCAAGATAGCGCAGAAAACAGCACTTTGGACAGAGGCTCGGACAGCCTGCACTGGGGATGGGCATCCAGTTTGTTGTGTTGGTTGATACTGTCATTGGTAAGAATGTGATGTAGAGGAATAGGTGAAAAGGCTAGAAGGTAGAAGCTTAAAATATGCTATTTCATTTCAAGAAAGAGCTATAACCCTAAAGCGTATTACCCAGAGGTGACCAGACGCTCCTCTTTGACATGGAACAGAATGAGTAAGTTTCCAAGACTCTTAATACCTATTTCAAGTGTTTGAGGTTTGAGCATGGGATAGATACCTTTTTCTACAGAACAGGAACAAATGTCCTGGACATGCTTATTTAGAACTGTGCAATTTCTTTCCCACTGCACAGCTGTCTTTTCATTCTAGTTTTGCAAAATTAGGTTAGCCTTGAGTGAACGATTTATTTTGACTGGTAAGTAAAATATTGCGTATTCTTCATGATAAGAGAGCAAGCAAATAGTTCTTGTGCTTGGACTGATTTGTTTTCATGAAAGTTAATGGAGGTTGCTTGTTCCGTACCAGGGTGTGTATCCTTGTATATCTGATGGTTTTATACTGTTTGAACATAGTGGGGCCATCTGGAAGAATCAAAATTTTATTCCTTTGAGGGCATATAGTGATTGAGTTGACAAAGGGAGGAAAAATGTACATTTTGTAAAACCTATTACTTGGAGAAACAACAGAACTGAAAGTGTTAGTGTGCTATTAATACCATGCATAATGTACAGAAATATTAGGCCATTGCCAGAAGCAAATTATTGTTCAATCTTTCAGCTTGTGGTCTTAACCTGGGATTTGTTTGTTTAAAGTATATTTGTCAAGTTTTTGAAGAAACAAAGAGCATCTGAGGCAGGTCAGCTGCACTATCATTGGGGAATTGTTTTACTTTTTAGATTTTATGTATGTTTGTAGTTGGATGTTGCAGTGATTTTATATCACTTGCTGATGGATTGTGAAATACCAGTATTCCAGTTCTTAATAGTCTATTTTTCTGTAATGCAAAGTGAGAGAAACAGTGAATTTAAGGGGGAAGGATTGCAGTGGTGACTCACTGGCTGGGGAGATGATCCCAGAGGGAATGGAGGAAATGTAACAAAAAGGGGAATAGTGCTGCTTTGGCCATTTTCCCCTGGGCTTCTGTTTCTTTTGTGAACTTTTTAAAAGGAAATGTCATTTTGGTCTTTGAATGCATTGTTTTGCATGAAGTGTCAGACCACATTATGGGGATTATCCAGTCAACTTCCCCCATTTCAAAACAAAGACGTCAAACACTGTAATATGTTTATACAAAAATTCAGTGTGTTTTTCAGGAACCCAATATACATATTTCCAAAAATAAATGATGTTTTTCATATTTTATTATGGCTAGAAGAGTTTGTATAGGAGAGAAAAATTGGAATGGGTTCCCTTGGCCTTTATGTCCTTCTCTCCACAAATAAGAGGAAGATGTTGGCCTCTTCATGAACTGGGGGATTATTTTCATTTGTGCTTCCTCTCAAAATATTCTTATCCTTGTAGTAGTTCCTATCTGATTCCAGTGGTGGTGGCCATGGCAGGAGCTATTGTCTCACAGTTGTTGGCTCAATACCATTTTGGCTGATCCCAGGGTGAGGGCAGAAAGGCAAGAAGATATAAGGAGATGTAGGTAAATTTGTAAATTTTACTTGCAAAAACTGGGACTAATTGCTCTCGTGGGACTGTAAGTATGGGTGGCTTCTGTCAGGTGATGCGTGCACACATGCAGGCCCAGTTCTCTCTCCCAGCTGTGCTCTTGAACTTGATAGCTCCGGTATCTGGTTTCAGCCTTTAGTGGACTACAGCAGCATCTTGTACCAGCAGAGCCTGTGAGCTTGCTGATGAGGGGATTTTATGCCGAACATGATAGGTTCGAGCTGAGAAGGCTCCTGACAGACCCATTCTCTGCCACCAGACTTGTGCAAGAATTTGAAGGTGAGCACATGTGATGTCTGTGCCTACCACAGTGAAAGCTGTTCAGATTCGCTGTTTGGGTCTGGTAGCTGCCCTTGGGATGTCTGATACCATAATAAGAAAGAAACAAATTGAAGTTTTTATCAACTTTTAAAGTCAACAACTGTTTTCCTTTGAAAAATAAGTCAGTGTGGTATCTGGGGTGAAGCAGGTCAACGAGTCTGGCCAGTCAGAGCATGTGGATTTTCACAGTCATTTCTGTTCTTATGCTAATCCTCTGAAGAGGCTGGCTGTGCACTGTTAGCCAATGTGAGAGAAGGGATGTACATACTGAGGACGCTAAAGGGAAGCCGTTTTTTATAGTTATTGTTATGCAGATTAGGTCTTCCAGCCAACCAGAACTTGGAGAATCGCATAACCTGAGGTTATAATGCTGCGGGTCAGCAGTCATTTAGTAATCTGAACTGGTTTGGCTGAAACTGTTTCTTTACAGTATTAATTTTGTGGGTTTTTTGGTTGTTTTTTTTTGTTTTTTTTTTTTTTTTTTTTAGATCCATGCTGAAAACAAATTGTCATCTTTGGTGCTGAACAATTGAAGTTGGAAAACTTAAATTTTTAGTTTTTAATTATTGCGTTAGGTAAAAAATGTAGGAAGGCAGCAAAGTTGTCACTCTCCATTGATACAGCTATGAGCTGCTCCTTTGAGTCCTACTTCTACTTCTGTTGGTGACTTGCTGTGTTTCTTCCACATTGTTTTTCTGTGTTGCCTCAATTTCTGCTGTGTAAAACACTTTAGATATATAGATTGTTGAGTACTCTGTGTGCGTATGTTCCTAGGTACGTGTGCGCCAGTGGAAACCAGGTAAAATATGTAAATCTTACTCAGAAGAGTTTGTTTGCTGTGTATTTGTTTCCTAGAGATTGTTTTAGAAAGAAGAAGTAATGGAAAAGTCTGAAAGAAATGCTCCTAGTTAGTATTTTGTTGGGTATTATATGTGCTGCAACTGTATGTGGTTTCCCTCCTGTAAAGATTCCTGCTAACGTCCATGGGGGCTTCTGCAATACGAGTTACTAGACCGGGGCTGGTAAGCATGTAAAGAAGGCTTTCTGTATTTTATTTAAGTGGTGTTTTGTGTTGCTGGAATCTGTATATACTTGAGTAGACCAACTTACCATATTCGTGTGTAGGTAGTGTTAGAGTCTTTGGAAGTGTGTGAAATAATTAAAAACTGCCCTTTAAACTATTCAGTAAATTGGATTTGCTTTACCAGCAGTGGGACAGGAAGTTAATCGTGTTTAAGCTGATGTTGACTTTTCCAATCTGATTTTCCCTGGAAAGAAACTTTATTACCTAGTTGTTAAATGCACTGTTAATTAGCTGTTGTTTAAGCTGATAAACCAATGCTACCAGGTTTACTGTAATCAGTTTGGTAAATGTCATGTATATGCTTCCTTATGTTATTGTCTTGCTTTTTGATTAAACACAATATTAACTATCATCATACTAACGATTTGAATATATTTCATTGTCAAGTGATGATTATGACATTTAACTGTTACTATTTACTGGATGTTCTCTTGGTCTGTGCTTAGTTACACATGCGTAGTTCTGGAGTTCATAGTGTCATCTATGAATCCTATAACAGGTGAGAATATGGCTCAGCAGCTCCTGTCTTTTAACCTATAGTTTAGAAAATAAAATACCCCAAAGCTCCACTTTTAAAAATCATGGTTTTAAGAACCTATATTTTCTTTTAGTCTTGTTTCTGTAGCTAAGCTGCAACATTTTGAGCGTGTCCTGCTGTTATGGCTTGAAGTCACTAGCCGAAGTAATAGTTTGGCGTAAACTACTGATCGATGAATCATTCACCCTCTTATCATCTCAATCACTTTTGCTGATGAAGAAGCTGCAATTGCTGCCCCTCCGTTCCCTTCCTGGTGTGCCCAAGGCTTGTGCCTGTCCACGTGTCAGCCTTTAATGTTTGTGGGTGGAAAGCATTGATTTAGTGTATCCATTATAACTTTAAGAATCAGAGAAAGTGGAGTTTCTCCCATTTCCGCCATTAATTCATTAAACCAGGACTGCAAGAAGTTTGGAGCCTGGCTTCCTATGGATTTCAGAGTAAAATTAAATGCTTAAATATCCCTGAAGTTATTTGTTGGATGTAGGGACACTTGGTCAGCCACAGCCTGAGTTACGGCCTTAGATCTCCTGGTAGTGGATCTATAACATGAGGGTCCCATGATGCAAAAGCACTGTTCTTGGATAAACTCACCGTGATGGTTCAAGTTTAGCTTGTGGGTGTTAGTTTACTTTTTAAGCAGGCTTTATGCTAGTTGAACAAGTTGTCAGTCCTGTGTTACTTTTAATTTGGTCTTGCTCCGTCTTTTCTATCTTACAGCAAGCATAAAGTCATAAAGCAGGTTAAAATTGTTTACAGGAAAAGTTTGCTCATGTGGCATCAAACTTGTGTCAGTGGGTAGTTCAGCAGTACACGGACATAGTAGTGATCCCGCAGCCATGGCCCCAGAGTCCAGTTGTAGAGAAGGCTGACAGTGATTTAATTACTACTGGTAAGTTGCTTTTAAGATATGAGCATGAAAGGTGGTATTCTAAAAGCTTTGTCATCACTTACTGGCAGATTGAGATAATCAGTTTTGCTAAAAATAACTTTGATGGCAAGGTGTTAGGTTCTTATAAGTAGTTTGAAAATTCTTGCTTCTTAAAGAAAACCATGTTTAATCCTCTGTGTATTTTGTTATCTGAGGTATATTTATCACTGACTAAACAAACGTGTATTAAAATGTTCAAGTTAGGTTGTTTTTTTAATTTCAGTAACAATGTTTCCTGGCATTTGGGAGGTGAACTTTTTGGTCTCAATTCTCAGAATGCTCTAGGTGCATGTGAGAGCTCTGAAGGAAAAGAAAAGATACAGTGCTTGGTGTTTGGAAAGGAGTTTGATTTTTTTTTTTTTTTTGGTGCCAGTGTGTGTGTGTGTGGGGAAATGCTTTTCCAAATCCATATGTTACAATTTGGACATATTCTTACTGATTTCACTAGGGGCATGAGCATGGCTATTACGAAGAAGAATGTATCTGGACAACCTCTGTTTGAGCATAATTTTAAGTTTTGCAAGAGCCTTTGAATAGTTGCTGGGATTTATCCTTTTACTCCTTGTTATGATTAATGAATGTCTTCATTAAATTTCATGGCTAGCTAGCAATAGCCAGCCTACGTGCTCTAGCTTGAATGCACAATTTATTTAAAAAAAAACCCAAACAACCAAAAACAAAACAAAAAAAACGAACACAAAACAAAACAAAAAAAAACCACGCAAAAAAGCAAAAAAAAAAAAAAGCGTGCTTTGATATCATTTGTGTTGTGTGTTTTACAAGAAGCGTCTCTAGAGAGTCAACTCCCACCTGCTAGGAACAGTCAATCTTTTAAAAGGGTAATTTCAGTATTTTTTTAAATTTATTTTTAATTCAAAAAGCCTGTTATCCTGCCCAATAATGCTCCTTGCTTGTTTTTTTCCCCAACATTTACATAGCAGCTGATACAATCTGATAGAATCTGAATACAATTACAAATTTTATCAACAATTTCCATATCAGCTTTTCATGGATGTGAATATATTTCAGTAGCTGCTTTCCATAGCTTGCCCTTATGATCATCATCTCATCCCTTACACTCTGGCTGGGATATAAACAATGAAAATTGCTGTTTGGGTATAATTGTTTCCAGTGCATATACATATGTGTGTGTGTGTATGTGTGTTATTTTAAGAATTGCTGACAGATACCACTTTCGCACTAAAATGTAAAATGTGTAGAATTTTATTATAAATCTCACAAATGAATGAGAAGTAGCTATAAATATTATGTTCAGATAAAACAAAAAAATTTCTTTGATACAATCTGTAAACCAAAGTGTGTCGATCCTTCCGCACTTCTTTGTACGTGCAGAAGAGTAATTTGTTTGCTGGAGGCTGATTCCGTAAGCAGTAGTTGATTTTTATTTCACAAAAAGTTCTGATAATTTATTCTTGAAGTGTAAATGAGATTCCATCGTCCTTCAGTTGAATGATGCACAAGTCAGGCTTCAGATGTGAAGTTCAATCATTGGTAACTGCTGCAGCTTATTTCATTGAAGAAACAGGAACAAAAGTTTGTTTGTAACTACTCTGGAACTGGGAACAAAGGCTGTGGGGACCTTTGAACCTTTGTGGCTGTGCATCTGAAGGAGGAATTGTTAAAGAATGGGAAAAACTGCCAGAAGACCAGAGATCTGCTTTTCCCTACATCTTTCTACAGCAGTGTTCAACGACCACATTTAAAGCAAAAAAAAAAAAAAAAAAAATTAAGTTAATTGGAAAACTTTTTTCTTTTTTTTTCCCCCCAACCTCTGTTNACTGGGAACAAAGGCTGTGGGGACCTTTGAACCTTTGTGGCTGTGCATCTGAAGGAGGAATTGTTAAAGAATGGGAAAAACTGCCAGAAGACCAGAGATCTGCTTTTCCCTACATCTTTCTACAGCAGTGTTCAACGACCACATTTAAAAAAAAAAAAAAAAAAAAAAAAGTTAGTTAATTGGAAGACCTTCTTACTTGTTCTTCCCACCAAGCTCTGATTTGATAATCAAGTATGCAGGAATGGTTATTCTATCACTTTTTTTTTCACTGAGGCAAGCGTTAAACAAATGATTGTGTGTGCTTTTTTTCTTCTTTCTTTTAGAAGAAATCTTAATGATTGACTGCATCCTTAAACATTTTGTTCTCTCTCAAAGGTTCTGTGCAAATAATTCTGGCCTATGAAGCAATTTGTTTCCCCTGCTTCCTGGCGGTGTTCTAATTTCACAATTATTTTTCATTCTGTGATAGCTGTCTCCTCAAGGAAGACCGGAGGGAATAATCAGTGTTTGGCAGAAATTGCTACTTCTCTGCAAAATGTGTTGACTGTCACGTTGAGGGTTACAGTCTCCAGTGGGTTGTCCGGCATGAAGGTTCTGCTTCAGGCAGCAATTTGTGCCGTATCATTCACCTTCATGAACTTTACAAGGCTTAAAGATAGGATGGGCTGTACTGAAAGAACATATTCCCTAAACTGCTTTGTGCAGAGGGAGAGAAACCACAGTAGTGAATGTTTATTATTTTTCTTTGAGTAATGAACATAACACACCAGCTGGAAAAAGCACGGTTGTTCATTTTTATTTCTCAGCCTGTACATGCAGCTCATAAGTGTGCTCAGGCATGCATGTAATGTTCATGTCTGTCCCTCTTTCTCTTGCTGAAGAAATACTGTGCTGCTCTGGAATTGTTCGGACAGAAGGGAGAGGCTGGGGTTGCCCCACGTAGTCTCTCAGGAATTGAATCGCATCTGCCCTGCAACCTGCAACTCGTAAGAAAGCTGGCAGGAGGTCAGCACTGTTGAAGTGGAGGCACAGTATGAGTTCTGGCGTCTGGTGTTCTCCCTGGCTTTGTCCAGGCACCATTGGAGTGGGCACTCTCCGCATCGGTTTGCAGGGGAGTGATGTTCAGGTGGCTGCAGCCAGCTTGGCCTGTGAGAGCATCGCTTGGGGTGTTCTCTGCGTCCCTGGTCCCCAGAAAAGCACAGAAAGAATTGGAAAAGCTCTAAGTACCAGAAAGAGGAGAAGCAACCAGGCATATGATTTAGTTGACAGATAAGCAGTGATTCTTCTCACTGCTAGAGAGGAAAACAATCAATTTCTTTTTTGGAGTGTTAAATTGTTAGGAGCCTTTCGTCCCTCTTTTCCCTCATGATGGGGTGGCAGTCAGGGTGAAGTTTATGTCTTTTATGAAGTTATGATTTTCACGTTGTATGTTCAGCCTGCCTTTTCAGCTGTCCCAAATGACAGCGTATCTCAAATGGCTTCTCTTGCTTCTTAAACCTGTGGTCTTCTTTCTAACCTCTGGCTGCGGTTTCTATAAAATTAGGCTGTGCTATAGGGAAATTCAGCTTTCTGTCTTCCAGGCAGTAAGTAAACCTGGCTTCCAGGAGCATGGGAAACTGTATGGTGGTTGCCCTTGTATCTTTGAAGTTCTTTACAGTATACTAGTTGTTTGTCACTGTGCTTTTTGCTTCCTCCTCTGTTAAGATGTACAGCAGCTTGAAATACGCAAGTAACCTATCATTTTTTAAAGATTTCTTTATAGGGAGTATTCTTTACTTAATACTTTCAGTCATCCATACACAGAGCAATTGCAAACGGCATGAGGAAGCCAATACATCCTTGGCTATTTAGTTATGTAGCCATACTCTATTAATTTAAGGAGAATTTAGCTGTTTAGAATACAGCTTAGTAGCTTTCTGAACATTTTCACCTAGATTACAAGAAAACTTTTTCTTAATGGCATCATTCACTATAGGTACCCCTTGCATTTCCTGTTTATCAAATGCCAAGTTTAAAAATTAAACCACAGTTAACTTCTAAGATTAAAATTGGAAATGAAAACGTATAGAACAGTGTTTTAGAAAACTTAATTTGTTAGTTCTTATCGCTAGAAAACATGTGTGTGGAGGAGGGATGCCATATGGCTGCTAAATATAACACAACTTTCTCCTCAAAGCAGTCTAAAAAGTACAGAAGTTCAAAATCTGCTATCTGTGTTTTTAATGAGAATGTGCTTCAGATTTTAAGAATCTTATGAGTGCAAACTAAGGTAATGGGAATAGAGCCAAAAGGTAATCCAATAAAATCTAAGTATTTCCTGCGAAGAGGTGATATTGGCTGACACACTGGAGAGATGCTCAGCATCTTGCAGATACTGGACCCTTTGTTAGCAATTTCTTTAAAGTGTAAGGGTGGTAGTAGCTGTCCAGGTTACGTCAGTTTTCAGTGCTCCCTACCGTCTAGGTCCAACAGCTTGTATTCTTGTTTTCTTTAAATATTTGCACTGTTACATCCCAGTGCTGGGATGCTGGAGAACTTGTTCTCCTGCTGTAGCTGTTTGAATAAGATCAGGAAAACATGGTTATGGTGGCAAGACTTGTGAGTAGTTATTCTGGATTTTTAATTTTTTTGTTTTTTGTTTAAATTTGTGTTAATACTACTCACTTTTCGTGTTTTGTGGAGATGCTGCCAAAATACAGATGATTCCATGTTTTAAGAATACAAATACAATTAAATATGGTAGCATTGCTAGTAAATGATTTAGAAGTTGTATGTGTGTATGCATTTGAAGGGAGTGAAAATTAGCAATACACTGTGCAGCACAGTAGTTCTATGTAGATTTCAGTAGTGGACGTTTTTGTGAAATACTTTGCCATGTAGATTAGTCATTTTCTGATGGGAAAGCCTGTGAAGAAGACAGCTCCAAAATAATTGTGATTATCCCCCCCACCCCCCAAATTATCCACCACCCTATGCTGTCACACTCTCTCCTCTTTTTGAATGGGAACATCCAAAATAGGTATTGAATTTCTGATTTAGCAAAACACTTTAGACTATATTGAATGTTAGCATGTGAGTAATCCTAGGACTCCGGGTAGGATAAAAGGCATTGCTGAACTGAGGCAGAAACATCTGATAGGAAAAGCTTATCCTGGAAAAGAATCAGAAGAGGAACTGTATTGGTTATGTTCCTTAAGGCCTTTAAAATATTTCAAAGGGATGAGTATAGATTTACTGATGGGGTTTTGGTGACTGAAAATGCAGTTATGCAAATCACAGCCTGTCGGGGCAGGGAGAATTAATTTATGCACTCGAGCACATGTGCTCTTTCACTGTTTTCTCTATGAAGTTGAATTACAGACAAGAAGAATGCACTTTGTTGTTCTTTAAAAATAAATAACAGCATAGCAGTTTTGATCTTCAAAGCACTGCTCAGACCTTAATTAATCTTCGTAATAGTCCTTTGAGAGAATTAAAAGTACTCCCTACCCTTTTGGACAAGAAACTCCTTAACACGGAGATGTTAGAGGATTTGCTAAGGGCCATATTGTCAGTGATTGCTGGGACAGTTGCTCAGAAATTCCTGGCACTGGGTGCTTTGGCTGGTTCTTGAGGCTGTGTTGCTTCTCTCATTTATGCGTTAAAATTTTCAAAAATTTGAATACGTAAAGAAATGTAGTTCTAAATTCTTTGTGTAGTTTTGGATTTCCATCTGAGTGTTAACTTATGCATATGCATGTTGGAATTTCCCTTTTGAATATTCCTGTAGGCACAAAGTGCTAGAGGTTTGTGTGTGTGTGCGCGCCGCTGAGAGCGGCGTGTGGGAGCAGGTATGCAAAATTGCGCTTCAGAAAACCTGGGTCACAACTTCTGTATTACAGGAACGGCAAATAAAAGCATATATGGCTTTAGAGTCTATAGGACACATAATAAATAGATAGAAAGTGTTTCTCAGTCTGCCTTCTCTAATCTTCCTAATTCTTTATAAGGTTTAAAATGAGGAGAAGAGGAGGAATTAATGTAGATGCTTGATTTTTCAAGGTTCTTCCTAGGTAATTGTTGATTTGCATTCTAAGATTTAGGGAGCACATTCCTGTCTGAAAACCTGTAGCCTACATTTGGAGAATAAAATAAGAATAGCAAAATAAAACTCGTTTGGAGAAACAGTTCAGCAGGAACTATAATCTAAAGGTGGCAATCTCTCTAAATAACCCCATGTGACCAGAGTCTGGAGAACAGCAAAGCTTTGTTAAACGTGCATTTTGCTTGTAAACAATAGGAGAGTATTCATTAATAAATATAACTTTGTGTGAACTTGTTACTACTGAAGATAAGGGACTCAAAACGCCAGCTAGCATGAGAAATGCATAGATATACTGCAGTATTCACATCTGTGTTAGATTCTGACATAACAGACCCAAGGTCAACATGATTAACACTCTTTGTAAACTGAAAATAGTTTTTCGTAAACTGGGATACTTCAAATAATGACTAGCCCCTGACTGGTGTTTTTATAATGAACTCCAGCTTTGGCATAAGGCATTGTAATTTCTGCTGGAGATTGCACCAATTTGCATGAGGAATGAACGTGGAACTAGCTTGCGAAGTAGAAAGTTGACAACCCGCTAAACAGGTTTGAAGAATTCTTCAGTATGAACAGCTAAGTCAGCAGAATCCTATAACTAATGCCAGAAAACCCTGTTATACTTAACCTGGTGACCTTGTCATCTCAGAAAAACTTGCTGACAGCATGATGCTTCCAGCTTTGTTTGGGTGAAGGTCTTTTCAGCATTCCCTGCTGTGGTTCAAGAGCTCCTAATTATTTGGTATATGTATTCTGAGGAGGAATCTGTGAAGTGATTTAAATGTCTTTTTTTTAATTTGTTAGAAATGCAGTGACTTAGGCTGACTTAGGGGTCAATATGAATACCATGATTTGGTTTGAATACAAAATGCGAATAAAGTGGCCATTTGGGAAAGTTGTTAAAAGTTTTTGGAGTTCTGAACTATCTAGTCTAGTGTTATATTCTAAACACTGTAGAGATTTTTATTAGCAAAATTTTGCTAATAACACGTTTTCGTATGTTGGGCTTAGGCATTCTGTCCTCCGTCATTTTTGATACATGAGAGTAGCAAATCTTGATTTGATAGAGAGCAGAAAATTTCTAAGTGAGGAAACTGCAGCCCCATAATCTGTGCAATGCATGAAGCGTAAAATCTTCTATAGCTCTTCCTTCTATGAAATGTGTTCCTAGGCTTCACTCAGGTGTTCAGAGTGATAAACTGGACATCAACAAACAAGTCAGAAAATAATTTGTGTATTGTGGTTCCTCAGGTACTGTGACAATAAGGAAAGGGATCGGTAATTGAATAACCACATGATTCTGGACCATCTGTGTCTGATAACCGATACGTGAAATCTGATAGGATAAGCTTTCAGAGAGGCAGAGATCTGATGCCTTTCTGAAGAATGCACTGCAAAAATGCTCCTGGTTAAAAATAACATTGGGGGTATGAACTTGAATACCTTTCACAAGTTTTTAAAGTTATTTTTACAAATATAGCAGCTTCAGTGAGATGACAGTAATGCACAGGAGTGGTTTGTTGTGTTTTTTATGCCTGGAATTCATTTCTGGGCCTAAGTGCGTGCATGCGCACATAGTGCTCCTGCATACCCTGACAAAAGTCTCCCCCCCCCCTTCC
>VYZW01048135.1:5741-31308 GCA_013401315.1 Balaeniceps rex | reverse complement strand
ATAGATTCCCTGGACTCTTTTTTATTCTCTTAGATGTGAATTTCTGGGGTTTGTCTTTGAATTAGTGGAGTTCATCCAAAGTCCTATCCCCTTCGAGCAAAAAGTTGCCCAAAAGAGGTGTATTGGTTGTTTGTTCTGAAAGGGGATGTTTCTGGAAAAACACACACTGAACACCATCAGTTCATATTTCATTTTGTTTTTAAAGTACTCTGTGGAGGAAGAAACAGCTTTCCTATTTCAGACAACTTTTTTCTTTTTTTTATTTCCCTTTTCCCCCTTTTTTTAAAGCAACAAAGCAGTGTTTTCACAAAGACAGGCAATCTTACCAGTAAGAGTCCTGATAGAAGAGCACATGGACTAATTCTCTTACTTTCACCAGTTATGCTTGGTTTCTCACAATATAAATTGATAGTGGAATTGCTTCTGATTTCCGCAGTGTAAAATTAGTGCAATTAAGATGATTTTGCTCTCTGGGATATATTATTTACTGTGTTTCACTTGGACTAATGGAGAAGACAGAAATCTCACTCTGCAGGTGATGTTTTGTAGTTCTTGTATTATATGGCAGATATTGAATATTGAGGCTGTAAAAGGGGAGAATTGGATATTAGAGAAGATAAATAAGAGTGGGGGAGGGGACTGAAGAAGAAAGACAGTATTTGCAAAGACCTGGGGTAGCTGCTTTTGATGTACTGTTTAAGCTTTAATGACCCATATACAGGTTTTAGCAACAAAGTAATGGCCAACTAGAGGAATTAAAGGCCTCGGGTGATGATCTGAACAGCAAAAGCTGGCAGAGGTCATAAATACTATTACAGTTTGACACAGGCTCTGCTGGGAGGCAGTTTCTATGTTCCCAGTCTCTCTGCATGTGTGGTCATTTGACAAGGTTTGAGGGAAGAGCTGGTAAAAGCTCAGTTACTGCAGGTGAACTATTCTTGGGGTTCCCCCAGATTAAAAGTTCCTGTTTCTGGCAGAAGATACCTTTTGGAACAGTTTTTCTGATTATCTGTTGTTTGTGTCCATACCCTTTTTAGTAGCAATTTTTCATTGTTGTCCTTTAAAAAAACCAAACATATCCAAATGTCTCTGAGCTTTTACTCTAAGAAATTCTCCAAATTCTAAGATGACGATCCTATGAAAATTGTGCACGGCTCTTCCTTTGAGAAAAAAAGCTTCTACTTAATTTATGGAATGTTAAAAGTTACTAGAGATGCACTGATCAAATGTTTAAAAAGAATAATTGTAATTGCAATAGCTGATTTACGGCTCAGTGGCAACATATTTAGACCACAGAAAAGATTCCTCTGTGCTGACTCTCTGAATAGCATGAGTTGTGGAGTGCAGGCCAAAGCAAGCTCTTGTGAAACTTGTCTTCTCACCTCTTCAACCAGGTTGAAGGGTTGCCTCAATCCTGGTCATGGAGCTTGCTTGCAGGTTTGCAATCCTGTCGTCAGGATATCTGTGATATACTCGCTTTAAAGCTGCTGTATGGTATTTTCCCATTTGCTATCTACCTTCTGCCTGGTGAGAACTCCAAAGTTTTGCTGCTGAGGATGCTTGTAGAGGAACACTGATTCCGCCAGATGCCATGTTGCTATTGTGTTGCTTCCTAGAGTGATCGGCTTGTCAGATCGATTTCTTAAAGACCAGTATGAGAGATGATATGTACTTACCCTAATTCAATGCCAAATGACCCCTGGGGTTACCTCAGCCTGATGGAGCACCCTCAATAGGACAGCAAGGGCTAATAGTGTCGTGGAAGCTCCCTAGCTTCCATTTTGCACAGTAGTGGAGTGAGACACACGTTTGGTGTTTCATTATTTTCTTTGAGAAAAGAAGAAGAGTGACAGAAGAAAGTTCTACATTATTCAGAACAGAAATATGCCACTCATTTGCATGTCTTTGTATCTATTATTTACTTTGCTGTGGTGACTGATAGTCATGCTCAGATATATGCATGAGATGACAAGGCACCAACGACAGAATCACATTGGCAACAACACATGGCTTGTCAGCATATATTGCTAAAATATGCCATGTCTTGTGGAACATTAAATATGTAATATGGTATGAACATTAAATATGTGTTATGGTGTAAAAGAAATTTAGTGGAGGAGATCACCTGGAAGTTCACTAGATAAGTCTTTGTCAGTAGTCTGAAAACATGAACTAGTGCCATTAAAAAAAATATGGTGAGAAAATACCATGTATTTATTCTCATGAGCTAATGTAAATGATTCCATCAAACCTGTTATGTTTGAGAGAAAGGAGAATTATTGCTTAAAACACTATTTTTAGGATAGATGTTGTACTTTGTTTAGAAAGCAGCTCTGTTATGTTGGATAGGAAAGATGATGTTTTGAAAAGACACGCTTGACTTTTATCTGAGACAAAAAATTACCTTTGCATGTAGAAACGAACTTGGCATCTGGTTGATCAGATGTGAGTGATTGATTCACTTAGAGGAAGCTGCATAAGGAAAGTACTTCTAGCCGCAGCTCATTTTTGCCTCAAAGTGAGGTTGAATTTGACCAACAAGGTGGAAAAAATAGCACTGAATGGGAAGGCGTGATCCTCAAACAGACGGAATGTGTGGAACTCATGGACATAGAAGATACTGAAGTACAGCTATTGGTTGTCAGGTTATGAAACTCAGAGGCCAAAAAAAAATCACCCAAGTCACTTAAAAAGAAAAAAAAAAAAAGCAGATCTGTGTAAACTATTTGAACTATTTGGATCCTTTTTAAGATAACGTGTATGTTTCGCTTTTCAGCTTCTCTTTTGAAAGGACTGAAACACACCAACATTGTGCTGCTTCATGACATCATTCACACCAAGGAGACCTTGACACTTGTGTTTGAATATGTGGTGAGTAAAGTAACGAATGTTCTGGATATGGTCCAGAGTGTGTCGAATTTGATGGAAAAGCTCTCTTTACCATCGGTGATCTATGGATCAGGCCGAAATAACCCTTTACTTTCTTCAAGAGAGTGGAGGCTATAAGAGATGATGCTTTGTAGTGGAGTGGGCTACAAGTGGAAGGCTGGGCTAGACCAGATTCAGAGATGGAGAAGTGGCTACTAGGGCTCTTGAAGGACCTTATACTGTTCAATTGACTTTTCAAACTGTTTCCTTACTCTGCTTCCTAGTTATAGTTTGTTTATTAGAGCTTTTTCTTTACTGATGTGATCAGGTAGCTTTAAAATAGGCGAGGATAATGTCGGCAAGAAGAACAGGACTGAAATGTTTAACAGGTAGTTTCTTCATCAAAAGCATGTAACAAGTTTGAATGGCTTTTGTTGTGACTGGCTTGTGCATAGTGTCTTTTATAAGCCATGTCAGTAAAAAAGAAGTCTGGCGCACGCAATTTAGAATTTTGGATTTTTTTTTTTCCATGACTAGTATTTTACCTACTAATTAAAACTTCAATTTACATAGTGCACAGTGTAATGATCTAATTGTGTTCAGAGTATTACTTTACAAAGCCTTGGGCTTGGCCTCCTAATTAATCCTTTTAGTTTTTCTAAGACAAACATATGGCATTTATGTAGAACTACTTCAGCATTTAGCTGTGGAATTATGCAATGTACTATCATAATTAACTTCCCAGTTTTCACAGATGGGTCCAAGAACATGTAATTTAAAAGAAACAAATGAGTTTAAAGAAGGTTAGATTTTCAGTATAATATCTGTTATTGTGTGGTAGTCACTAAGAGACTGCATTTATAAAGTACAGTGATTACTAGTTTTACTCTTAGTACATCCCTACTTAAGACAGATGGAGCTATTTTGTGTGTTTCTTGGGAGCATGCCGTAATTTTTACATGATAGTGCACACAGCATCTCCTCTGGAGAAGCCGTTCACCTTGTTTATTTACGTAGAAACGCTACAGTGTAGTAATGTGGGTATTCAGCTACAGGAGCCTGCAGAGCAGTTTTATGCAGTACACATTTTTTTACCTCAGGTATAGGAACATTAATGAAAATGTAATTCCTTTTCTTAAAATTGGTGTTTGTTCTGCTCCTGACTTATATACTGAATTAGCATAGGATAAGCCTTGATATTTAATTTTATGTAATGGTCAGTGTAGACTTACTTGCATAACTTTACATGAGAACATTTTGCAGTCCCTTTTATCAGTGGCTGTATTTAGCTGTATTCACCAGAACTGGTTGAGAAATGAGATATATAGAATATGTTTCTCCCTAAACCAGATGTTTTTGCCTAGTATACTAATGTCAAATTTCTGGATTTTACATCCAGTTGTAGGGTTTATAGACTCTGGCTCCCAGCTGTGTGTTATATCACATTGCTGTCCATGATAAGCATGGACATAGACTAAGCTTCATGCAGCGTCTAGTTCTTCTGGATTCACTTAGCTGTTTGTTTTTCATCAGGGTGCTGTTGGGATCAACCCTGCTGGTGGTTGCACCTTTTTATTCCCATGGTGTTTGGTAGCTATTGAAACTGTTTCAGGATCTCATTTAGTAATGGTTTCTAGCAACTGATCCAAGTAGTATGTTAGTATTTTGGCTGGTGGGCAGAGTCTCTCAAGGTGGTGGTCAGGAAAGAGGGGAAGGATGCTTTGTTCTCTCCAACCAGCCTAAGGACTGTATTGTAATGACAACGTAACTCACTCCTGTGCCTTGAGATGACAGAATTGCTTAACAAAAGTCTGTTTTCATTGTTAGGTAATGTAAAGTTACAGGCTGATCAAATAGCTAATGCTATCTGATAATGCTTACTGCCTGAGAATGCCCATGTAACCTGAATTGAATTCTTGTGTGTGTGCATGATACAGGTTTTAATTGCATGTTTGCAGTGACCTTTTTTGTTCCTTTTGTCAAAGAGCTCTCATTCAGTGCATAATATGAATGTGCAGAGGCAAAAATTACAGTTGCCCATTTAAATCTACAGATTTTGGCTGGTTGACTATGCAATCTAGCTGTGTAATTGGTGTTACTGAGCTCTATATCTGTAATGTCTGGTTTGTTTTTTTTAACACCTGTACATGGTTTAGCTCAATAATATGAGTGATTTGTACTGAAATCAGTAGAAATATTCATGTGATTAAAATTACACAGTGGCATACGTTTTTGAATGACTGAGGCCTAACAAACCTAAAAGGGGTTGAATTTGATTACTTCATAAAGTGACATCGTGGAACTGATACACTATTGCCATTAATCACTATTGGCCATTTCAAACATAGCAAAAACCAGTTGAGTGAGATGTCATGATTAAATTAGGGATGAACAGTTAGTGATCCAAGAGGTCTCAGAAAATGGAAACTTTGGGTTGCTAAGTTGGTGACGATTCCATTGGGAAATTAATACTGAAGAAACGTCTGAGGTTATCAGAGGTGTTCGGTTTCAGCATTGACCCTGAAAGAGTAGAATGAAATTTAATTTCATGTAGCACCTTTCATTGCAAAATGCATTGCAGTAAAAAGTTAAAAGCTGAAAGCAGAATAGCATCTGAAAGAAAACATGGCAGTGATTAAATTCTCTGGGTACCTCAAATTAGATTTTCTTTTTTTTTTTATATTGAAGTCTGTCAGATGAAAACATGACAGAGCTTTTTAACTTTAACCTTGGTGTTCCCCAGAAGCAAGAAAAGTCAATCTTTAAAAATTCTATCTGACAGTTGAAGATCAGGAGAAGTTCATTCTCCATATAAACATTTTGGTGGTGAATGTGAAGCTGTATGGTTCCGTGGAAGAAGAGAAGGGAGGCTTGCTCCTTTTGAATGAAAGAACTTAATTGAAGATAGTTTAGTATATACAGTACCTTGTGTCATGGTTTAGCCCCAGTCGGCAACTAAGCACCACGCAGCCGCTCGCTCACCCTCTCCCCCCCGCCACGGTGGGATGGGGGAGAGAATCGGAAGGGCAAGGGTAAGAAAACCCACGGGTTGAGATAAGAACAGTTTAATAATTGAAATAAAATAATAATAATAGTAATAATAATAATAATAACTGTAATGAGAAGGAGAACGAGAGAGACAAACAAAACCCAGGGAAAAGAAAACAAGTGATGCAACCGCTCACCACCCGCCGACCGACACCCAGCCAGTCCCCGAGCAGCGATCGCTGCCCCCCGGCTAACTCCCCTCGGTTTATATACTGAGCATGACATCATATGGTATGGAATAGCCCTTTGGTCAATTTGGATCAACTATCTTGGGCTGTGCCCCCTCCCAACTTCTTGTGCACCTGGCAGAGCATGGGAAGCTGAAAAAGAAAGTCCTTGACTAGTCTAAGCATTACTTGGCAACAACTAAAACATCAGTGTGTTATCAGCATTCTTCTCATACTAAATCCAAAACACAGCACTATGCCAGCTACTGGGAAGAAAAGTAACTCTAACCCAGCTGAAACCAGGACACCTTGTTAGTAGGGCACAATTTCTTTGTATGCTTTGGTAACTCTTACATCAGCTGTGATTATTGTTGGCCATTCAAGCGTACCGAAAAGGGAGCTGAGAGCTCAATTTTATCACTGGATGACTGAGAGCCGTTGCTGGTTACCTGAGGAGTTTTGAGGATGAGCTGCTTGGAATCACCTCTACAAAACCTGAAGGGCTGATAGTCTTTCATGTATGAATGGTAGAGAAAATGTTTTCTGTATAGTTAACTGGGATGTGCTAAACAAGACCTGAACACAAAATGTGACATTTTGACACATTTTGCCTATGGTATCTGAGACTGCAATAATTTCCATAAGGAAAAGGTCAGTTCAGCTTTACAGTTCAATGGAGGAGTATGACTGTTACATAAGTTTTGTTCCTCTCCAGGCTCTGTTTAGGTGTTAGTTTATGCGACCTTTTGGGTATGCCAGCTGTAGTGCAAGTGTCATGGATATAGCTAACTTTGCCCAAGGAAATGATGAATTTTACAGGTGAGATCTCGGACATATTGAGGTATCTTTGAAGATGGGTTTACATCTGTTCTAAAATGATCATTAGCTCCTACCATTTGTTTCTTCACTTGTTTATTTAAAAGGAAGATGACTGTATTTAGAAACACTTAATTGCTGAAAGGCAATCCTAACCAATTCATATTGCTACAGGCTTGGTAGAATGATAATGAGGTTTTTAGTATTATGGATAATTATGTAAGTATATTATTATCAATAAATGAACCAGCAACTTGTCCTATTCCTGGCGTCTCAAAGTGAGCTTGTATAGCAATACTTTACATTAAGCTTTCAATATTTATGAACTAGATTTGAAACAAGAGCAGATACATTTATAATTGGAAGTATGAGTAATGAGTAGTAATATTTCTGCCTCAACAGTGAAAAAACTCCAGACTAATGTAATAGTGTAATTTAAACCCAAGCATTTTCAATTACCTTGCCTACTTTAATCTTTGTGTATGTTTTTCCTTCTTAAAAATTACTTTCCATTAAAGAAGAAATTTTAATTCTCATTGCTTCGTTACAGCAGCTAAAATAGGTTGTTATACAATGAGTTGACTTAATAAAGTTCATTAGTTACATTTTCCTTCCATTTTCTGTAAGCAAAAAATAAGTGTGAATTTCTCATTTTAATGCTGATGGGAAATTGAATTATATACTGTTTATCAGAATTAAGTTACAGAGCTGAAGTTTCAAAACCTGAGATATTGAGTTCGTTGTGGGACATCTTAGAAAAGTATTATGCAAGGAAATGGTCAACACTCATTGCCTAAAAGAATCAAAAATTTTTGCATTGAGAATTTTGAATTTCTTGCAACTTTTGATAATTTGGATCAAACACGGTTACTGGTTTTCTGGTTTTACTTATTTTATTAGGGAACATGTGTTGAAACTAAAGGTAGGATGGCATTGTTTGTTTGTGAAAACAAACAAAAAAAGCCACATTATTTTAATGGGTGAGAGAGCAGGGAAAATCAGTAGAGTCCCAGAGCTGCTTTTGAGCTCTGATCAGTAGGATCATTCAGCCATGCTTAATACCTAGAGGAAATTAGGGAAACTGGGCACAAGAAGGAAGGAGGGGTCTTCTAATCCTTGATTGTGAGTGAAACTTATTTGGAGGCTGCTTTACCTTATTTTGATGTGAGTGAAACGATGGGCATTTTTTTTTCCCGTTTGAGGTCAAGGTGCTTGTCCAGCCACGGTAAGCAAGGAGTGAAAGCTAGTAAAGCTCTGCAACAAGCCACGTGCCTCCTGCCACCCTCATGGCAGACACCCCTGCTTGCCGTGAACGTGCTTTGTCCGTCCAGGGAAGGAGCGGAGCTGTTGAGGGCTCCCAGCATGGGAGCAGTTGAATTTAGTAGTTTCCATTTGCCTTGCCCGGAGAAGAAGCCATTCCCCTGTTGGTTTAACCCTGCCTCGTGCCCCAGGCTTGCCTCAAGTTGTGCTACTTAAATTGCAGTCAAAAAGACAACAGAACAAGGCTGAGAGGAAGCAGAGAGAAAGGAAATCCCCTACTATTGAGAAGAGGCAGTAAGGGAATACTGCTCTTGGGAAAGCCTTGTTTTTCAAGTTTTAATGAGCAGATCACAGACAGGAGCTGCTGATGGCCAAGTATAGGTTGGGAACGCAAACAAAGTTAGCTTCGGGAGGTAGGGATTCAGAAGGGATTTCAGAAGGAAATTGCTTGGTGCTTTGCTGAGAGGTAAAGACTGTGCCAGACATGGGAATCGGCAGGAAAGAAGGAATGAAAAAATTGTATTTAAATTTAAATAAAAATACTCCTGCTAGGCTAAGAAGTTTACACAGGTCTAGCGGGAGGAGGAAAGATGTTACTCAGTTTGCCTCATCATCCTGACTTTGCAGGATCTCACAAAGGTTGTGTAGGCTTCATACGGAGGGTGCATAATGATGAATAGATGTGTTAAAAAGATTAATCCAGATTTACAATCCAACAGATTGGGAGGCTGTGTGTATATGAATGTCTATTCTTTGTACAATTTACTAATGTTTTTTATAACCTTACCAAATATTGGCTAGATTTGCAATGTGCGTTGCACCATTTAATAATTACCATCTATTACTTATTCTTCTTTTTATTAAGTATTAATAAGGGTATTCAGTGTAAGTATTTACAAAAAACCACAACAAAATCAAAGCATGAAAACCATCCGGAGTTGAGCTGACAGATGGAACACTAGAAATCACTTGAGATATTCTCTCTACTGACAGATCTCTGTTTTTTCCTAAACTACAGATAAAAATTTCAAACATCATTATAGTCCATCAAAAACACATACATGTAGTAAGATGCATATGCCAGTGATAACACTACTCAATACAGGTAAGGCCACCAACCGAAATGGTAAATTTGTACACATGAGGAAAACATGAATCAGCTGGAGACCTGAGGGGGAAAAAACCCAAGAATGAGCAAACATCTAGAATAAAGGCTTCTGAGGAAAGGTCAAAGTAAAGTAGGGCTGTTTAGAGTTGGGGAAAAAAATGATGAGATGGTTACAAACCTTTAAAAATATCATAGGGAAAGACAGTGACCTATATCCATGTCAATGGTAAAGAGGATAGAAAAAGAAAATCTGAAATTGCGGTAAAGAAGAGAAAGATTAAATGATAGGAATGCCTCTTTAATGGTAACAATAGTAAAGCACTGAAGAAGCTCCTATGGGGTGATGATTTCTCTAATACTGGCAGTCTTTAAGAACAGCTTAGACAAATCAGCAGAATGACATGTCATTGATAGTAGTTATAGGTAAGTTGATTATTTTTTCTTCTTGAGATCCTTTCTATGTGTATCTTTCTGCATCTTAATTTTTATCGGTTAAATATGAATACTTGTAGTCTTTCAGTGAAGTTAATACACCGTTACTTTCCTGTATCAGGAATTGAAGAAAAAATGTCAATTTATTTTACTACTTTAAACAAACAAACAAAAAAAATCCTTCTAGTTTTAGGTTGGGGTATTTTGTTACAGATTTTTGGACATCTCTACCATCAGTATGATTCTGGTGGCATCCCACACATTCGTTATCTTTTAATTTCAGTAATAAACTGGCATTGTCCAAGTCCCTCTGAGGTGAAACCTGACAGTATCTCAACTTGCACTAGAGACTGTCCAATCTAATTAAATTTTTTTTTTCAGGCTCTTTAATAATGTGGGTTGTATCTGCTGTTTAATTCCTCTTAAAATGAACAGCTCTGATTTATACAGTGAAGATTGAAAAAACAAACAAAAACAAAACACCAACCCAAAAACTGGCTGTTTGGAGAGTGATGATTGCCATAATTCTGACTCCTAGAAATAGATTTCTCCTTCCTGAACTAGAAGTATGCAGCTTTGTACTAATTTAATCATATTGATAAAAATACATCTATGAAATCTTTAAAAACAGAAACTTGGGGAGAGCAATTCTGGCAAAATAATAATAATAAAAATTCTGGAGTCAGAGAGATCAGTAATTGCAGATATCTTTATAATATGTTTATAGCTTTATGATATAAAAAATAATTAAGGAATGCTGAATAAGAGGAATCAAGAATCAAGTCTGAGTAATAAACAGAGTTAACGCTTGAGAGTTAAAAAGGCCTAATCATTTTTTCTTGTTTTACTACTTTGAGTAAAGAGGCTATAATCCATGGAAGCATCATTTTTCTTTTGTGAGCTTTGCAGTCTGAACTGCAATTCTCCCTATAAAATTTTTATTAATCTTACGATCATGCATGGACAGTTAGGATTAGGAGGCATGGCAGAAAACAGTCACTCAGCCAGTGTGAAGAGAGGTCTACCATAGGATGCTGAAGCTTTTAGAGAAGGTGTTTGCACTACTTTTTTCCTGCCCTGAAGGTGGCAATTTTTTTGTAGCCCAGCACACCACCATAGCAAAGGCTCTTGTGCCGGCTCATGTTGCGTAGATATGTCTATGCCATCCACAGCCAGTACTGTGCCAGTATTAGTGTGGATACTTGATGTAGTGTGGCTGTATGTGGATTGTCAGCCTCCCTGCCGCGTATGTATTCTGCGTACATGGTCCTGGAGTGAGTACTCTCACCATGAGCTTAGGGGTGTCTGCCATGCTCTAACGAGAAACTTTTTATATCTTCAATTTTTTCTTTTTTTCTTAGTATATGCGGATATAGTGGATGTAATGGTCAGTGCTGTGGAAACCTAATGACTTGGCAAATTAAAGAAAAAGTGCACACGCACATCTGTGTGGGCACATGTATTACAACTTGCTCAGCTTGTAAAAATTGTCCCAACGCTGTTGACTTTGGGGACTATAAGTCCATCACAGTTTACACAAGCTGATGATCTGCTGCTAGGTTTGGATCGTACTAAACAGGAATTCCTACTGGTTTTTGAGATGTCATTCCTTTGTTAAAATAATCTCACTAAATTAAGTGTTTACTGTCTCTTTAACCTGATTTACTAAGAAAACAAGGCTGATACAATTATTAAGGTGGCCAGAGAACAAGGAAGAGGATAAACTGGCACCTTTAGAAAACTGGATTTTGTGGAAGATCTGTTAGTTCATTCAGCAATTCTTTCTGCAGCAGTGTGTCTCACTTGTCAGAGTCACAGACCGGATTGTTCTCTGTGCAATGAACAGAAGCTTTGTATCAATAAATAAATATATATTTTCTAATAGCAACCAAAAATCAGACAACTGTGCATTCCCTTTTCTCTCTGGGATTTTCGGGTAGGTTTATATATGTGTTACGTACTCCCCCACTGCCCAACCTCCCTTTCTATATAGTATTGTTCATGTGTTTTGAAGTATATTTATCTTTGTTGACAGTGTGAGAGAAATCCAAGGCACTAGAAACATCTGTTAGCAAAACTGTTTTCATTAAAGGTGTCTTGTGGGGTGTTTTTTTTCTTTCTTGAATCCCTAATATATATCTTTCCCCTGCTGCTCAGCCCAGCTGGTGCTGTTGCCTTCTGCTGTTTTTCTGGAAGTTGTTTAGGTATCACCCAGAGATAGCTTGTAGGGTATTTTTTGTTAGCATGGCTAACACTGCGTCGTCTCGTAGGGGAAAAAGATCGAGTTATAGAAAGCCATAGAAATACTTGAAAATGAGAGTCTATGACACTTTTCAAAATACCAGCAACACGAAATTAGTTTACACCGTGGTGCAGTAATCTGCAGAGTGCTTAGGCTGGAGGATAAATGCCATTTAAATAGAATTAACTTTTCTTTGTTCTCCCGTCACTTCAAATATTCCTACTGCCTGTGCTTTTATTGGGAAATTATATTATCGGTTTAAGAATTTGTTAGTGACAAAAGGGAAAGTATTTTAGTCAGTAAAACTGCTAGGGCATCAATAATGTGTGCTCTCCTTTGAACAGAGAAGAATGGCTCGCAACAGCCTCGCTGCCTCAGTGGAGCAGCACAATCTGTCTGCTGCATGATGGCATCGCCGGCAGCCAAATACTCCCGTTTTTGTTTTAATGGAAGGGTTCTTTCACATTGCTGGTTTTACATGATGGGAATGCAGTTGGAAATGCTTCCTGTTCCATTCACAAGCCCCAGGCTCTCCATGCATTTCAACTTCAAAAATGACAGCTGAAACCAATTAGGCAGAATTATGGGACAGCTAAGTCACATGGAGATTTATCATGACCGAGGAAGAGGAGGGAAAGAGAATGTATTGCATGGGAAGTAGAAGTGACTAATTTAATTAGAAGAGAATGACAGTCATGTTATTATTATGGAAAAGGGCTGGCAAAGTAGAGCTCATTCCATGTCACCGGCCGTGCCTTTGAAAGGAGTCATCCTGCCCTTTGTCTGAACACGTTTGTGTTTGGTAGCAGAGTCTCTGATTTCTGAGCAAGATAGTTGAGCAAAAGCGAAGCACTGAGAATATCTGAAGACATTCATAGCTTGTGGTTTACTCATCTATTCATAATTGGAATTCCTTCTTCAAGGGGAGAAGGGAGGGGTCTGAACCGTCAACATCTGTCTCTTTTTTTTTTCCTGTTTGCATACTCTCTCTCTTCCAGAAGTAGGATGCAATGTATATAAACCTTGCTTCAGCTGTATAAATATCAGCCTGGATTCTTTTCCCTTCAGCAGATGCTTATACACAGTATGCTCACAAACATAAACATGCATGTGTCTACTAACATAAACCAGAGTCTTGCTGAATAGAAATGACCTTCATACACTTATACCCTGCCACAAGTTTAAAGCAAAACCCCAATTCATTTCTTCACGTGAGCCTGGGGACAATATTTCATAAGGTAAATGAAACTTTTTGTGGTATTGTCATGGTAGTTGATGGTGTGGGGGGAAGCAAGTGAAAAACATTACAGACAGAGTCTGAGCAAGTGTGCATTTTCCTTTTTTGTGTGTGTTTTTTTTGTTTGTACTATGGGGTTTTCTCTTGTTCTTTGACCCAGGCTTGATTTTGCTTAATCCCTGTGCAACTTTGTTGATTATTATTTAGACTCTGAGCAGTTATGTTGGATAAGTAACTTAATCTCTCCCTCATTTTCATGTACCTGTAGGAGTTGTGATACTTGTCTCAATCATAGGGAAGAAAATATTTGAAATTCATTAAGTTTGGGTCAAAAATGGGCATTGGCTGATGTGCTTCTGCATACAGTTTGGAAACAGGAGAATAGTTGGACTAGCATAGCTGAGCATAAGTTTTCTATTCCCTGTCCTAGGAAGCATTGTGCGGTCTCTGGTCTAACCAGAACTTGTGCTGTCTACCCCAGGAAGGGTCAGGGGTTTCCCGGTGGAGGTCTAGTTACTTGAGATGTGCACTGAGGAAAGGGTTTATGTTTTAACTTGCTGAGAGAAGGTAGTACAAAGGCTTGACAGAGCTTTCTGAAGGACATGTAGCTGTGTGCGCCAGAACCCTGAAGTCAAGTCACAGCCCTGGACCACTGATCTTCTGGCACAATTTAGTGAAATACAATTATTTGAAGAAATAAGATGCCAAAGTCTGTCTCAGGTTGCCTATATTTTTAAACTCAGCCAAAATGGCCAAGATATCTTAAACCTGTAGCTGGAGGACCTTTATTGTAAATATTCAAGCCTTACAGCATGGGCTTGGAATTTGAAGAATGGGTAGCCTTTGTGCTGTGGGTGGCATTGAGCTATTATTTTGAAAATTGCCCCAGTTTTGGTCAAGTGATAGGCTTCAGAAAAATTGACATTTGTACTTAAGAACTATGTCTTTGAAGATTCCCCCTCTCCTCTCAAAGACTTGGCTTTAGTCTTTCACTTCAAATATTGTAGACTGCATCCCTGGAGGAAGTGAAATTGTTTCTGGGGGAGGCAGTAGTGGGAGGAGAGGTCAAACTGTTAACTTAAAGCATAACAGATTTTGCACAAAACATTGTTGTGTTAGTGAGGTGGCAAGGTCAAGTTCTTAATTTTAGAGGATGCCAAGATGAAGATGGCCTATGCAATCTCCTTTTGCCATGCTTGTGGAAGAGTCTGTTGTGCAGCTCTGCAGAGGACTCTGGTGACGGCATGTGGTGGGTGTTGAACTTTTCTCATTTTTTGTGGATGTTGGAACTAGGGTGTCTTCTGGTCTTCCTGCCTCATTTGAAGTATCATTTCAAGATAAGGCAGGTAATACTGCTGTAGAGAACTGGGTTCCATCCCTGGTATATTGGGAATCGTCATCACCACCACAAACTGCTGTCATCACAATTCAGATATGACCGACTTCTGCTATTCAGCATGAGATTCTCAGTCTCCCTTGCAAGAACGTTACACACTCACAGCTGTAACTGAAGTCAGTCAAAACACAGAAGGTGAAATAGTGCCAAATACTCTGAAAAGTCAAACCCAAAGTGCTTTAAATGGAGTTGCCCAACTCAGCGATACTTAAAACTTTTTTCTCTTTGAGACAAAGAGAAAATTCCCTACCTGATGAAAGGGAATAATGCCACATCTCCCCTGGATTGCTATGAAATTATTTTATGATTGTGAAGCATGTGAATAGCATAGCAATAAGCAGGGCAGGAAAGCCTATGAGATTAATATTTTTGCCTTCAAAGTAGTAAATAAGCCAGAGACTGCAAGCTGCGTGAGAATGGGAAAAAAAACCCACCATAAAAACAGCACAGCTGTTCTGTAACCAAGAGCGTCCTATTCTGTTCAGTGAGTATGTCTAATCCTGTGAGGGGAAAAAAGTATGTGATCACATTACGCATTTATAAAGTTGTTACAATGTACATTTATTGGGCAAACAAATAAAAGGTTGGTTAAACCACATTAATTCTGGACTTTCCTAGCTTCTGAGTTCTTCACTATGGAAACTTGATTTATGTCTATTTATTTTTTTTGTGTAGCTGTTATGAACAGATGAGTGCTAATAGATTATTTGTACATATAGGTGTGGGTAAACTGGTGGAGTGGTAAGAGCAGGAATTAATGGGATTTTGAACTTGAGCTAAAATATCATATGTTCTGTCAGTATAGGATTGCTTGTGGTGATTTATGTGTGTTGGGGATTAACAGTATGGCTGATAGAGTTGTTAAAAGCTAGCTCAAAGCAGAATTGGTCTAGCCAGGTCCACCTGGGATCAGGATGCGTGTAACGAATATTTGCAATTACTTGCAAGTCTCTGTACTCCGTTCCCAGTGTATCCTGTTTCCCTATGAGGTGTCCTCACCCTCTGAGACAGTGGAGAAAGGACTGCAAAAAGGTGTGTTGGTTGGTTTGTTTCTTGTCTTCCTACCTTGTTTCAGCATAGTTTTATGTTATTGCCAATATGTAATTGTATCTTGAATTTTCCTTTAGGGTATGCATTTTATTAGATCAAGGTGGTAACCACAGCAAAGACCCTATTGTCAGAGTATGGCATGCTGTATCTGCAGCCACTGTTCCACTTGAGAAAGCATGTTGCCTTCTACCTTGAAACATAGTGTGAAGAAAAAGACTCCGTTCATCTGTATGGTACCAATTTCATGGAATACCATTAGAAAACTGCTTTCACACAGTTTGCTCTCTGTTTTCTTTTTTAACGCTTTCCTGAAACTTGCATTCATGTTGTCCTCAATGTCAGTTGAGCACACAAGCACTGGAGCAGACACTTGCCCGTCAAAAGGGAAAACAGGTTTAGAAATAGCTGTCCCTGCAGCACTGTCAGCTTTCCTGGCTATACTAATATTTAATTCAATGTGCATTGAGATGCTACCTTGGGAAAAGAAGAGCAGCTGACGCTGCCTTTGCTTTACTGCTACCTTCTTTTTTTTTTTTTTTTTTAAAAGTGAGGAACAAGGTACTGTAACTTTATAAGTTGCTTTCCCAGTTGGTACCATAGTGTTCAGTTGCTTTTATAAGAAGGACTCTAACTTAGTTTTATGAGGGCAAATTCTTGAAAGATTTGGACAGAAAAGACTTTCCATTTCTGTTTACTGTCTGAATGAAGATCTGGTAGAGGTTTCTCTGTGTCTGTAGCATGTGTGTGGGGAAAAAAATAGATGCCAAAGGACTGCTGCACAATTGACTCTGTAAGGTTTCCAGAATTCTGTAGAAATTTTTGCTTACATTGAATTTTAGGTAGATGCGAGCAATCGGTTTTTGAAGGAGAGAACTACTGATGCAGAAGGTTACACCAGGCTACCAGTCGTCCTGGTCCTTGGGGTAGGAAGAAGAGGCGAATGATGCATAACACAAACAGGATCATCGTTGTTGCTCATGTATGGAGGAAATGCATCCAAAGAATAACTGAAATATAAGTGGAAGAAAAAGGGGTTATCCTCACAATTCATTACAAGTATAGTGGAAATAAAAAGATGACATCGCTGTTGTTAGTGATGTGACTCTGAAGAGGATGTTCTTAGAAAGCTTTTGGTGAGTAGAAGGGTGCAGCTAGTGGGCAGCTGGGGTGCTGGGGCTTCAGGTGTGGGACATTCAGAAGTAGCATTGGGTTTGTCTTCCTCTGGTCTGGTTTCTGTCAGCTGACTAGTTGCAAATGGTACAAATCAGTAGAAGGTGAAGGAGGCAGTAAGTTTCACACTTACTAGGTTATCTGTCACCCACAAAAGCTGGAAGACTGAACTGCGGGGAAATAATACTCCTCCTTCAGCCAGCCCACGCAAGGGAGCATGCCGTGCTTGGGGGCCGTGGCGGGTGCATCTGAGGCACCATGATAGGGATGGGACAGCACTGTCCTGTTCACCCTGCCGGGTTTTCTAAGGTGAAATGTCAGGCTTTTCTTTAAACTTCTCCCAAGCACTGCAGATGCTATCACTATTGAAGGATTTGTATTTAATTTAAAGAGAACGTGTTATTCCACCAGACTGGCATTTCTCTTCAATGACAGGTAACCCATTAAAATGGGGGGAATCCCCCAAACTTATTATTTGACACCAGACATCACCTGTAGTAATGGTATTTCAGCTCATATTTTGCCGGAGGCAGACTCTTGTGCTGGGGTTAGTACTCAAAAACTGTCAGTTTTTCCAAACAAATGACAAGACTAGCAGATGACTTTGTTCAAGTATGTTTCCTTGGTGTTGATACAGTAAAACAAGACAAAACTGGGTAATGCAGTGATGCATACTGAAGGACGACTGGTCCATTTTTCACATGGCTTATTGATACAGTCACAGAAAGCTAACTGGGAGAATAGAAGAGGGAATATGTACCTGAAGCGGCTAAAGATTTTACAGAAACTAGGAATAAGTCTTTAAGCTAAACATAGACTTTATGCAAAATGCACTTCACTGACAGTAACTATTCACTGGTGGAGGTGTATTTTTTCGTTTTCTTTGTAAATGCATTCAGTGATGTGTTAACTATTAATTGAAGTATTGTTTGCTGTAGCTTGTATTTTGGAAGAAGCTCTGTTGTGTTGTATTTAGTGTGCTTTGCCTGTTTGAGCATGCCCTCTGCCCTTGTACTCGCACTGTTCATTTTGGGACTCAAGCAATCGCCTGCAGTCAGGGCTCTTGCTCTCTTGCAGCCGGGTAAGAATTCCTGAAAAAGGGTGTGCTAGCACACAACCTAATCAACCAGTGCATCTTATGTCATTGCAGTGTTAATTCTGCGTGCACAGTGTGTTTTCGTAGTTTATGACTTCAGAATAGAAGATTATACAGAAGAGTTGTGGCTAGCACGGATTTTGTGTCTTAGAAGACATGAACTTTCCTATGTATCCATATAACTCTGCAAAAGAGCACTAGAGAATGGCTCCTGGACTCGGAAGTGCTGCACAGAGAAACCATTCTGTCCATTATGTCAAAGGCAGCTTTTGTCCAAAACTCTCACCTTGAAAACTGCTTATATTTAGTTGGGCTGTATGTGAGGCAGGTATTGCCAAGTAGCTTTTCAAGGAATGCTGGATGATTTTTGCCAGATGTGTTCAGAAACCAGATGTGGAAGGCGGAGTCAGTCTCCGAGTTTTTGGTGGCTAATCTAGTGTATATTTTTGCTTTGTTTATTCTGAACATAATTCCAGAAGCTGAGTTGTGCAAGTAAATCAGAGAAGCAACATGCCACTTCACTGAAAGCATGTTGCTGACTGGTAGGAAAGTGAAGAAATGCAAGAGAAAAATTCATAGAAAATAGTGTTTCCATAGTAAAAGCAGTAAATACTTATTAGTTAAAAATAATATTAATCTATACATTGCAAGCCTGCTTATTTTCTGAAGAGATTTTATGGTATATTTGCAGGGAATATAGGCAACTATGAAGTGAAAACTTAAAGTATTGAGTCTTCAGTGAAGCTGTTTTCTAAAGTAATTTCTAGCGGTAATTAATAGCTGTACATGTGCATAATATGTGCTTCTTTTTGAGCTGGAATGTATGATTCAGTACTCTGATATGCAATGCCTTTCAGATTTATTTTCTAAACCATTACGCCATCTTAATCTGGGATCACCATAAAATTATATTTAAAAGGCAATGTTTTAAAGTGAAAAATGAGAGTAGCATTTGAGGTTCTCCCTTTAGGTTCTTCGTCTTCCCTCCAGATATTACCTTTATGGTGTTGATGGTGATATTGTCTTTACAAGGTATAAAATGATACTAAAATTCAAGTAAATAATTTACTATATACAGGATGCTAGGAAAAAAAATTGATTTACATTTGGTGAATATTCATATCAGTCAAGTTACCAAGGTTGTTAAATAAAATGGAGTGTAAAGGTACAAGTGTGTGTGTGCACGTGTGGCTGAAAAATCTCCTTATTTTCCATTTGTTCTGTCCACTCCTAAAGTAGAAGGATATTTATTGCTGCAGTCATACAGATATTAATACACTTTTTTCCATCTGACTTTCTTTTAGCACACTGATTTATGTCAGTACATGGACAAACACCCTGGAGGGCTTCATCCAGAAAATGTGAAGGTAAGAGTCAAAAAGAGCACGCATTCAAGGCAAATGCAGTAACAGTAACTTTGTGTAAAATGTCATCTCAGTTGTTTCACAGAAACTGATTATTAGCTAAAGGGAAAATGATTGGCATATGAACTATATTTTAAAATATTTTTTTCTTTAAAAATAATTAAAATGCAAGTATTTGAACATTCCCACAAAAGAACCTGTGAAGTCTGTAAAATTGATTCAGATCCAGAATATCTAAATAAGTACTGTTACAGTGTTGGTAACCCCTCCCCTCCATTCAAACATTTGCTCTTAAGACAAGACAATACCGCCCTAAAACCCCCGAGTAAACTTGCTTTAGGCTGTCAATGCTACATCTTCAGTGAGTTGTCATTGTAGGTTCACCGAGTTTGAGGGAACTGTAATGAATTATATTAGCTGAATATACTGCTTTTTATATGAGCATATAAAATCTTCTGTCATCTTTTTGCTCACTTACTTTGATGAAGCATTTTCATAGCTGATCTCACTTTTTAAAAAAAATTTCCTTCCAAGGTAGGTACTGAGAATCATCACATAGGAATGAGGGAGGTTATTAACAGGATTTAATGCAAAGATAGATTGGTAGAGACTTGATCCAGTTACTTTCTGGGAAGTCAGCCAAATGATTTTAGCATCAAATGGAAGCCACTCAGACATGCAGAATGTGTCGTGTGTGTATAGATCACCCAGATGATATTTGTTACACTTGTCTTGCACTTTGACATCAGTCCCATTGTTGTTCTACTTTGAAAGTGTTTAAATCTTCACTTGTCATAGTGAGAGCTTTATTCCAATATTTAGTTTCTTGAAATTGAGGAGTTTGTGGAAAAAAATAAATCTCTCTTTCCTGGAAAACTCAGAAGGCCTGTTTAGTTTAAGAAAATAAAATATTTTAAAAAGAGGAAAGAATTTTTTCGTTGTTTTTGCCATAGCTGATCATTGTTGTACATCAGCTAGTTTTATAACGTAGATTGATTAATTTTCTGTGTTCTTCCACTGAAAAGTGGCATCTACAGCATATGAAGTTAGATGAGAATGGCTACCATCTAAAAAAAAAATCAGAAGAAATTCTTCCTCACTGCGTATATTTGGGCAAACTAAAAAAAAAAAAAATTTTTGAAAATACATTATGTGTATGCTGCAAGATAGCATCCTTGTAATGTACGACTGTCACTCAGACATTTTGCTGGTGTGGACAGGGAAAGCCCATGGGTCTCTTCCCCGTGCCAGCTTCACAGTGCCTCTGTGAGTGCAGCACTTCGAAACGGCTGAAGGTGGGTGAGGTGGGACCTGCTTTTCGACCACTAAAACTTTTGAGCTTTCTTCACTGCTCAGTTTCCTAAGCAGAGTTTCATGTGCTGAATGTCCTTGTTAAAACAATGGTTTTGTGTTTCATTTCCCTGTGTGGATACTTCTACATTCGGCTCTCTGAGGTTTGGGATAAGCTAAGACTGGCTTTGAAAGTTATTCGTGCTGCTTCAGATTTGTAAGACTACTCCAAGGCTGCAGTGCTGTATAGCTCAAGATCTAATACGCAGTACTCATTGTAGCTGTAATTGTTCCCTGCTGAGAAGACATCCTAATTCACATAACGGTACTTTTTCTTGATTGTATCAGGGCCCAGTGAGCTTGTCTTTGAGGAGGATAAGCATACGTGGATAATTGGGCTTGCTAATGAGTCCTGATGTACTGCTAGTTCAAGCTTTTTAAAGTCTAGGTGGATTATTAATAAAAAGGAAACTGGAAAAAAAGAGAAAAAACATTGGGAAGTTGGAGCAGATGAAACTACCCTTCTACCATGAGCAATCCCATTGGACAATTAATTTTTTTTTTCTGTTAAATAATATTAATTAAAATTTATTGTATGTATTTAGTAGACACTCTTTCCAGGCCAGCAGCAAAGGCTAGCCTTAATTCATAGCAGTAATTATTAAAACCTAGCATGATGATTTGAGCTCCTACCATTTTAAAACTGAATCAGCCTGCCTGGGGTTTTCAGTGAAATACCTGTTCTCAAGCTATGAGTGAAAAATACCTGGTTAGCCCAACAGAGTGGGCTGGGAGGACAGGAACTGCAGAGAGAAGGGAACCCAGTCATATATGCCAACAGCTCCCAGACCTTCATTGCATGCAAAACTAAAAGCTTGCGCTCCTCTGTTCTTACAGAGGAGATAAGATGGTTACTACATAATATCTTAATGCTTTGTTGTGCTCTATTCAGTTTGTTGACTTATGTAATTGTGGTTCTGAGACTTTGCCACCTATTTTGGTTTTAGCTTTTGAACAAAGTTGTATATCTGGAGCTACGGCTGATTTTTAAGGGTTGAGCTGAGCCATGTAAGCCTTTCTCTCCCTGCCAGCCCCTTCTTGCTAGAGGTCCTTCAGGAATTTCACTTTTAGTCAGACTTTTAGACAGTGTTTGTTCAGAATCACTGGTTATGTGATCCCTAAATACATTTTAAAAAAACTTCCAGTTGAGCAATTATATTCCAGTAGCAATAAATTAGTTTTAGCTCTCTGGGGCTAACCTGTGGGATTAAGCCATTGATGCTCTCCCCATATGACAAAAGGCCCCCTGCCTTTTAATTTTGTTCTTGAGGAAAGTATTGCCTTCTGATGGATATTCTTTTCTGGCTTGTTGCCAGTTATTATAAATACAAAACCACATAATCACATACCTTTCTTTTTCCAAATAATATTATACAGTAGTTCCTGTTAAACAGTACTTTATAGCAATGCAGAAGCAAAGCCATTAGTTACTTATGTTTTGGTTTCTATAGGACATCTTCAGCCTAATTATATTTCTGAATTTTCTCCATATTTACAAGCTAAAGACAATGCTTGTTCCCTCAGGCTTACTTTTAGATGAAAAATAGTAAATAGAATAAAACCCAAATTACTTTGATGGACACACATATTGCTGTCCCCTTGGGTGTTGTGTTTGACATTGCCTTTCTTTGTGGTTTCAAATAGGCTATTTGCTGTCACTTTAATAATTTAAATAAAGAGTAAGCAGAATATTATAAGTATGTGGAAGTATAAAGAAGAATGTCTCAATTGGCAGTTGGAGGAGTCTTGGGATGGTATGTTTAAGCAAACAAAAAATATTGCTTTCCAAAGCATTAGGTTTAGCATTTTTAGTGATATGTATGTATTCACACATAAAGATTTCAGAGTTCCGTAATTCATGTGTGGAGGCCCAAGTCTTACAAATAACATCAGGTTTTAAACCCTTCAAAGAATTTGTATGTGATGCTGAGATGTTATTATCTAAAGTTGTTTTTAAAATGCCGATCCCTGAGAATGTTAAAGCAAGTATACTGGTGACATAAATGTGGTTAGGTACATGCAACTTCTTTGTCAGCTAGAAGGGAAATTGGCAGAAAGCAGTTGTTTCAATCCATAGATTCTCCAAACTCTGTATCTGCTATTTATTTATAACGATATATTAATATACCATGTACGGTATTATAGTTAGAGATGAGGAGAGAAAGGTTAGTAAATCCCTGTTTAGCAGGCACAGCCTCATCTTCTCTAGTTTTGAAGACGTCTTTCTCAGTTTTTCCAAAACTGAAGGCAAGCAATAAATCTTAAGTACATGGCCCCACATATAATTATGTTTCTGTTGGAAGCTACTGCTGCAGCCTTGCACATGGTTGGAGCTAAGAGTTGATTTATAGGTGTATACTGTGCAGTGCTTGCCAAACTCCAAAATGTGGCTGTGGCAAACTGAGGTACCAGACTTGCTCCTGACTCTCCCTATCTGTTCCTCCTGGTCTGGACTACTGAAATCTGTGCTCCTGGCTTTCTTTCCAACAGCTGTGGCTGCCCTTAGAGATAGTTCATACTTCTTGGACTCTGAGTTGAAACATCTGGATTGCTTCCTACAGCAGGAACTCTAATGGTCACAGCAGCTAACTGCCCCTGCAAGTGATTTTTTTATGATGATCTTCATTCTGATTTGTGTTTGTTTCTGTCTGGTACAGGGCCATCTCCACCAGCCTTTTGACTTATCTTCTTGGCTCTCCTGAGCCTTTGTTTGCAGCTGTCCATAAATGGTTCTTGTTTTGTAAATTCATAATTTAATTTTTAAGTATCTTTTTTTGTACATTTCAGCATGTCCTGTGAAAGTGTAACTGTTCTTAACTTCTTTTAACCTTCAAAATACCATCTTTATTTTAACTGCATCTTTTACTCCATATTATTACATTCCCAGTAATGCAAGTAAATTCATCTTTATGTTTTGATGCATTTATTTTATAGTGGAGTCTGGTTTCTTTAACTCCTATTACCGGTGGAACAAGTGGAGCTCAGGCTTACATCTGTCATGCCTGCATTGCTTGTTTGCATCCCTGCCTTAAAAATAAATCTATTAATGAAAGCTGATTTGCTTTTTAATTAGTGATGCTGCACTGAAACAGCTGTAGTCTTCTGGGAAAAGCATCCTCAGTTTTTTCTCTCTGCCTTTTTTCCTCTACTTGCAGTGTTAGAGGTAATATCGATTTGTGTGAGCATATGACTTCAGAAAACCTTCTTTGACAAAATAAAAAGATATGTGCCTCTGACCCACTATTCCTCAATCCGTGCAACATCAGCCTGAATGACAATGGTTGGGGTTGTCAACCAGACAAAAACTGTCTCTGTCTCTTAATCACTCTAAAAATCTTTTACTTCAGGCAACTTAGAAGGCTCCTATCGTCTACTGTGACCAGAGGGAGAAGGAATTTCCAGTTTGTTCTTATTCCATCCAATATTGCTGCTCTGATTTGTTCTTCTCCCTGGGCACCTTTTCTCTTCCTAGGGCCAAAAAGTGATAAGAAGAAATAGACAGACCCTCTTGTTGAACTTTGCATGCAGGGAACAGGAATATTCAGCCTTCTCCCAGGAGCCTTCGAGACTTCAGCTCTTACCCATCTCAGTTCTGAGCCTTCCTTGCTCCAAGGAAGCAGGGCACAGCAGTCTTCTATGCATAATTAATGAATATTTTTGAAGCAAAACCTCAACCAGCTAAGCCCTACCCCCACCACAACCTTTAAAAATGTGTTTTATCACTGTAATACTGAGTCAGAGAAAATAGTTGACTGTCAAGGTCACATGTAAGGTATGTGGCAAAGTGTGGAGTGGAATTTGGGTAGTAAGTTTCCTAGGACAGCCCAATAATCTCTGTAAAAACATGCTTAAGTTTCAGCGAAAAACTGTAACTAGTTTCAGTCTTAAAACTTCTACAAAAATAATTTAAAAGAAATTTCATTAATGGGCATTATTGAAACATAATGGGATGCTGCAACATTTTTCTGTGCTAAATGCTCAAGAAGAGATCAGGCAACTTTATAGCACTCTTAAGTTTAAAAAAAAAAAAAAAAAAAAAAAATCCCAAATGAGATATGATAAAAATACTGGATTTATTAAACCAAGGTTTTAATACTGGTCTCTTAAACAAGGTGAAGTGCATGTTGAATTGAAAATGTTGAAATATAGTGAACATTATCTGATGTTATCAGAAATCTCTAGCACTTAATCACTTGCTGTATTCATTTATTCCTCTCCATACTGCAGTACTGTGAACATTGTCCTTAACTAATGGTTGCAGTTTTTAAAGTTGAATCTGCTTTTGTCAGATGAATAATTCTGGTGTTTAATGACTAATGTGAAAATTAATAATCTGAGTCAAAGCCATAGGGTAGTTGTCATCTGATGTCTTTTGTAAACATAAATATTTATCATTGAACTGATTACAGCTGTAGAATAATCTGAAGCACAAAGGGTAGGGAAGCATTCAGAACATGGAAGTATTAGGCAACTCATGTATCCCATCCACAGGAAGCTTACTGCATTTGAAGTGCAGCTGCTTGAACTTTGGCAGTAGCAAAGCATTGCATACTGGCTTTTGCTAAGCATTAGCTCCATTCAGTATTAGTAAGACATAAAAACATATGCTTGTTAGTAAAGCATAGTATCTGAAAAATATGCTAAAGATGCTTTGGTTTTTAGGTTACAGTTGTGTTATTGATGTAGGCCTCCCTGGTGTGCTGCTGCTTTCTTTCCATTGTGTGATTGTATAAACAACTGTGGCATGGACCAGAGGTTTGTGGTCCCCTTTTTTGTGGGAGACATGCGTTGAATCTCATGGCCAGTCCTGCATTCACATGTGACAAATGTGTGATTACGTGATGTAGGGGAAGCTGTGGCATGTGAGTGCCTCCGTGTAACTAGAGGCATCTGACCAAAAGGTTGCCTGCCATAGACTTAGGTCCACAGGAACTGGGAAATTACACCATGATCATACATCCAG
>VYZW01048133.1:0-19730 GCA_013401315.1 Balaeniceps rex | reverse complement strand
TGAGCGTGATGGAGGTCGGCAGGTCCCTGCTGGAGCGCGTGGCCGTCGGCAACCCCCTCTCCCTGGTGCTGGCCGCCTCCGCCTTCGCGCTGAGCCTCGGCTACCTGTTCCAGCTGGGTTATCGGCGCCACGTCGGGTCCGGCCGGAGGGTAGGCGCGGCGAGGCCAGGGAGAGGCGATGGGCCGGGGCAGGGGACCCGGAGGCCTCCGCCACCCTCCCCCGGGCGGGGTGGTCACCGCGGGGCGACCGCGAGGGAGAGGGGGAGGGAGAGGGAGAGGGCCGGGGGGGGCCGGCCGAGCGGCCTCCCCTCAGGGTGCGGGCGGACGGAGGGACGGACGAGCAGCGGTGCGCTCGCCTCCGGAGAGCGCTTCTTGGGGAGCGCAAAGCGATGGGTGGTAAAACCCACGCGCGCGGAGCAGGCTCTGGCGAGCGAGGAGCGCTCCCAGCACCCCCCCAGGGACGGTTTCTGACGGGAATGTGGCACTGGGTCGCCCCTGCGCCCAGCTGGCCGGCACCACACGAAGCAGAGGTGCTTTGGTTTTGTAGAGGCAAAGGTTGTGCCCGGTACTGTTCCATCAGCGCAGCCTAGAAGGCGGCTCCCATGTATGTGTGAAACTCGTTGTTAAATTGAGGTTGATGCTTTTGGGGGGCTGTTTAACAAATCGTCAACACTGTTTTGTTTCTGACTGTCTGCTTTCCAATTGCAGTATCTTTGTGCTTTGCTTTCAGAGGCAAGTTAGCAAGAATCTTAATCGTATTTGTTTTATTTTAACCTCTGCTGCTTTTAAATGTGGCTCACTGTTACTCTATTTAAAAAAAACCCCAGTTGTCTAAGGTTGGCCTTTTTGCAAAAAAGTTTAAAGAAAACATGTCTAAAGCCTCCTCTGTGTTTAGTTTTATGTAAATGGACATGATTTCATTACTCTCTGAAGAAAATTCAATATTTATTTTTCTCTTTCTTCCTAAGAAATACCCACCTTACATTTCATCAAGCATCCCTTTCCTTGGACATGCAATTGCATTTGGAAAAAGTCCCATTGAATTTCTGGAAAATGCTTATGACAAGGTATGTTTTCTCACATGACTGGCTGAGCATACGCTAAAATATTTTTGTGTATCTATTAAGTTCTCTGTCTGGAGCCTGTTTAAAAGCAGTTTATTCTCATTTACCACCTCGAATATGGAATGGAGTGTGCCAAATAGGCTCTGGTTTCTTCAGATCTCTTTATGTACATTGCTGTTAGAGAAATAGTGTTTTCTGAGATATCTCTTGTGATTCAGATTTAAAAAAATATGTCTGTGTTTTTGGGTAATGCTCATAGCTGAATCACAAGTCAATTAAAAAGCCATTTTCATGACATTATTTCTTGCCTTAATTGGGAACTTTTAATGTCACTCTTTATTAATCTGTGACCGGGCTGGAATGTAGCTGACCACCTCTGTAGGCAATTTGATGAATTGTCAGGCCCTCTCCAATGTTAAAAGGGCTGGTGTGTAAAACTTCAGCAGGTTTTATACTATAACAGTGCAAAAGAAATGGACTAAGGCAGTAGAGCCTTAATTCCAATGAAATAACATTTATTGATCTTTCACGTAGTCTAAAACATAAGCTTAAATTTTAGCTTGGTTAGCTTAGAGAAAGCCAAATTTAGCATGTGAAGATCTGCTGGAGATGACCTTTAAATGTTAAAATCTTACTTGCTCTTAATTACCTGTGCATAACTCCAAATCCAGAATTTTTTGAGACAGTGTTTGTAGATTACTGGAGGCTGTATGTGCTGTAATCTCCCTGCTAGTTTTTGTAGTGTAATTGATCTTTTGTTTACATTTTTTAAACTAAATGGTTTTAAAATGTGCAAGATCACGTGTGTTCATTATAACATTAGGTATCACTAGTAAGTATAATGAGAACAGAATTTAAATGTGGCTTGAAATATTTATATCTTTATTAAGTCTCTAGACGCTTAGGAGAGTAAGTGATTTATGGAAGCCTGTACATAAAGAGATATGGGTTTAATGATTTGTGGTGTTCTTATTTAAAATAAACTGGTTTTTTTTTTTCCTCTGTTAGTATGGACCTGTATTCAGTTTCACTATGGTTGGCAAGACATTCACATACTTACTGGGTAGTGATGCTGCTGCTCTACTCTTCAATAGTAAAAATGAAGATTTGAATGCAGAAGATGTATACTCTCAGTTAACTACACCAGTTTTTGGCAAGGGAGTTGCTTATGATGTTCCTAATACGGTATGTATTTTAAATATGAGCAGAAAAGTAGCATGATTTAAATTCTGAGTAGGCAGCCCTGAACTCTTGGCTCTGTATGATGGGGTTGTGTGTTCGTACATAATTCTGGCAGCAAGGTATAATGCAGTTGGTGAACTGTCTCAGTTGGATATTTGTTATAGTAACCATCTAATCCCACCATAGAGGAAAAACTAAGAAGTGAGTCTCTTTTTCCTTCCCTTACAGCATGCCACTGACTGCAGTTTGCTTTTCTCATACAAGCAACTTTAGGTCTTCCTTCCGAGAGAGCTTTAAGAGTGATAGTTTTTCATTTATGCCACGCTAAATCTAGATACAGGAGTATTAATTTGACAATTTGTACCACAAGGTTTGTCTTGCTTGGACAAAAATCAGTCTGTCTATGTTTGGAGAATGCAGTCTGCATGTGTCTGGAAGCACAGTGGTTGTCATGTGGCATTGTTTCCAAGCTAAGCGTTGGCTGCTTTCTTGTTTGTGTGTGTGGTCTGTCATGACAGACTCTTAAACTGCAGAATCCAACTTTTCTGTGGACAGACTTGCTTCACTGGGACTCTGTATTCCGTGCATGCTAACATCAACAGCCTGTACAACAGAGTAGTTTGGTGGCAGAAACAGCATTGTGATATACTTTATTTCTGGATTTTCAGTTTTGGCTTAATTTTGTTTGTATAGATGCCAGTCATTTGACTGGTAATAGTTTCTGCGGCCATCAAGACTTTTCCTCCTTAACATGCCTCTTAATTCTCCCCTGCCAAAGGTACTTGCAGTAATTGTTGCCCTCTTAATTATGTGGCTTAGGGGCAGTAACCACTAGTCTCTTTTCCTCCTGCATTTCGCAGTGATCCACAAAGTATGTATGTTGTTCTTACTCTGTTCTTTTGGAAATCTCATATCCAGCTGACTACCAACACCTTGCCACTTCGTAAATAAGTAAAGGAGGACTTAGTTGTCTCCTGCTTCGTCAGGAAGTGTTAAGTTGTAGATAGACAGTGTCACAAAGTTTGCGGGGAGGGTTGGTTGGGTGGGTGGGTGGTGGGTTTTTTTGCACTTGATGGCTTTGCGTAGCTCCTCCCTTCCCTTTGTGAATGAAACCAGCAGGACTGCAGCGTGGATAACAAGTAGGAGATCATTTCTCGTGTGCTAGGAGACCTCTTCCGCAAGTGGGGCCATTCTAACAGACTTGTTTCTGCCAGTTCCAACAGTCAGAGGTCTTCCTCAAAAAGTCAGGGATGGAGTCAGGGATCCCTTTTGGAGCTGCTAGAATGTAGAGGGTACATGATTCTCTGCAATACATCTCTCATATTCTTCTCTGGTATATACTAGTTTCAGAAAAGTGTCTTATGAATTGGACATAGACTGCTAAGTTGGCCAGATTTTTACTGTGTTGTGCTAGTTCTTTGGATTCTGACTGTCATGGGATGTCTGCTTGAAAATGAAAGGTGCTGGTTTGTCTCTTAATCCTGTAGAAGTTCATAGAGTTGTTACAGCTGTTTTGTCTTCTGCTTTCACACTGTATGGTTCATGGATGGATTTGAATGTCTGTCTTCATTCAAGAGCTAGTTCTTCAATGGGATCTAATCTCAGCCTTCAGGAGTTTTATAGAACTTTCTATAAGCTCCTTGGAAATGGGCATTTCTTACAACTGTGTTCTTCAGGCATATAGGGATGGTTAAAGCCTACCTCACTGGTCCACCATATACTGCTTTTTTTCTGAAATAAGGTCTTTGTCTAGAGTTACCCTAGGTTTTTTCCTAGAGTGTGTTTGAGTTCTGCTTTAGTCAAGAGATTAATCTTGTGGTATTGCTCAGTAAGCCTTGCGTGTCTGTGGTAAGTCTGCTTCATTCATAGCTTTGATACTGGAAGGACCTCTTCCTTTTTATCTCTGCAGATTCAGGTTCCTCAGAAAATCACCTGGGCTATTTTTTTCCACAGCTAGGAGGTGCAGGGACTTTGCTATTGACATACACTGATTATCTCTAGTTGTGTGTTTCCCTATATGAAGCTAGTGAGATAGCATGTCTGGCTGTGGCCAGAATGCATTCTGCTAGAGTTGAGCTGGTTTTTTGCATAGTGCTACCACCATGATTTCATTTCAGACATAGAATCATAGAATGCTTTGGGTTGGAAGGGACCTTTAAAGGTCATCTAGTCCAACTCCCCTGCACTGAACAGGCACATCATCAACTAGATCAGGTTGCTCAGAGCCCCATCCAATCTGACCTTGAATGGTTCCAGGGATGGGGCATCTACCACCTCTCTGGGAAGCCTGTTCCAGTGTTTCACCACCCTCATTGTAAAAAAAAAAAAGTCTCCTTATATCTAGCCTAAGTCTACCCTCCTTTAGTTTAAAGCCGTTACCCCTTGTACTATGGCAACAGGCCTTACTAAAAAGTTTGTCCCCATCTTTCTTATAAGCCCCCTTTAAGTATTGAAAGGCCGCAATAAGGTCTCCCTGGAGCCTTCTCTTCTCCAGGCTGAATAACCCCAATTCTCTCAGCCTNGCTTGTGTCCAGCTTTTCATCCACCAGTACCCCCAAGTCCTTCTCCGCAGGGCTGCTCTCAATCCCTTCATCCCCCAGTCTGTATTGATACCGGGGGTTGCCCCAACCCAGGTGCAGGACCTTGCACTTGGCCTTGTTGAACCTCATGAGGTTCACATGGGCCCACTTCTTGATCTTGTCCAGGTCCCTCTGGATGACATCCCGTCCCTCAGGCATGTCAACCGCACCACTTAGCTTGGTGTCATCTGCAAACTTGCTGAGGGCGCACTTGATCCCACTGTGTATGTCACTGATGAAGGTATTAAACAGCACTGGTCCCAGTACGGACCCCTGAGGGACACCACTTGTCACTGATCTCCATCTGGGCATTGAGCTGTTGACTACCACCCTCTGGATGCAACCATCCAACCAATTCCTCGTCCACCGAACAGTCCACCCATCAAATCCATATCTCCCCAATTCAGAGAGAAGGATGTTGTTCGGGACCGTGTCAAAGGCCTTACAGAAGTCCCGATAGACAATATTCATAGCATCTACTGGGAAGGCATTTAGAGCGCCGTTCAAACTTTTGTTCGCGTTCTGCTATTGATGGATCATCCAGGACTTTCTTTTGAGGCCCCCTTCTCTCCGCTCAAGCTGTTAAGTCTCTATCTCTTCTCTTCTGACAGTGACTTCCAGTTGAGTGTTTAGAAGAACCACCCCTTACTCTTTAAAAGGAAGAAGTAATTCTGGTAATTGTTTGTTAATATGCATAGTCTATACATCAACTCATTCACTCTCTGTCTCCTCCCTCCAAGCCTCTTGCAGATAGTTTTGCATTGAGAGAAGCTGAAATGGCAGAGGATATGTTCATTCCTGCGTGCCATTCCTGTCTCCATGAGGCTGGAGATGGGTTAGCATGTTGCAAGGGAAAATGCGCTTGTCTCTCTGCTCTGTGGCATGTGTACCCTCTGATAGACTGCTGGAGTGCCCACTGCATTCTGAAAACAGAAGTTTCTAGGAAGTGACCTTTCTTCTTATGCCTTTCGTTTTGTGAATAACTATAGTATGCACAGAGCACTTGGTGGGAAGACAATTTTTGATGTGTTGCTCATGGTATAGTGCAGATCTATAGGGCAGATGCCCTAATTCATGATTAGGTCTTAAAATTCATTGAATAATTTTCTGAGTAGATGTCCTGTCAATCCACTGAATGGTTCTCATCTAATAATGATTTTTACTGGCTTTTTACCAGTAGGTTTGTTAGTTATGAGTCTATACAAAGACAAAGAGGAAGGGGTGAGAAGGACGTGATGCTCACCATTTTCCTAGGAAACAGTTTGCTTCCTGCTTCTCTGTCTGACTTCCTGGGCAGTGAGATCAGAAGGCCTTGTAAAAGAAAGGTGCATCTCTAGAGCAGAGATAAGGTATTGCTGCATGAGAGAAGACAGATGCTCTGGGGGAGAGAAAGCAAGGAGGCCACATAACAAGGAACACAGACTGAATCCAGACATTGCAAGGACAGGTCTGATTAGGTTTGTGATTATGTATCTGAAGTGCATTCCATATTTCAATCTTGAATGCTTCTTGTATCTTCAGGGATGAAGTTTAACAAAGATACTAAAATTATTTTTTGTTTTGGTACAGCAAAAGAGAGAACTGTAGCTCCCTTGAGCTAGTATTTTACTTGGAAGTTACTAAACTTTCGCTTGAAAAACAAAGGAGGTGAAAAATGGAATACTACCTGTTATTTAAATTTGAGTCTCTGTTGCACCCTGCAGTCCTAATCATAATCTCTTTTTAATTCTGTGTGTTCTTATAGTATAAATGATAGTAAGTTGTTAATTATACTGATGTGATGATCCTTGTACTGATTGCTTTTTCTGTCTTGGTTCCTCTAGGTATTTTTGGAACAAAAGAAGATGCTCAAAACTGGGCTAAATATTGCCCAGTTTAAACAGCATGTATCTGTGATTGAAGAAGAAACAAAGGAGTATTTCAAAGCATGGGGAGAGAGTGGAGAAAAAAGTAAGCAAGATCAGATGCGTTGTTCCTCTTGATTTTCTGGGCAAGAATTAAGGCCAATGCAGTATGTTTTTGAAAATGATTTACTGCAATATTAAAGAAATTAAAAATGACATAGGTAAAACTGTACTGAACATCAGAATAACTGTGTAAAATACAGATTTTGTTTAATCAAATTTAAGGCTATTGGAGAATAAAGCTGCTCAGAAAATCATTGAAAGGAGTTCAGGACTATCTTACTTTTGCTTTCTTAGTCAGCTCATAGTGTACCTCTTGCCTGGCTGAATCATGCTTGTTTTGCGTGAGATGAGTCGGCTCAGCATAACCACTCCTTAGGCCCTAGGAGAAGATACTGCTCTGACTTCCCAGAGCCTGTGTCAGAGATCTTAGCTCAGGGATCTCCTACACTGAAAAACTGCATCCTTGACGCTGATACGCTTAGGTTAGTTATCTAAGTGGAACGCTTCTTTTATTTCCCCCTGACTTTCCCAACTAGCCTGACAGACATACCCCATCACCATTGTTTAAAGCCTACAGTGGCATGACAGTGTCAGAAATATTATTTATTTAAACATATATATTTCTATCTAAATAGATAATATTTAGAAAACATAATACTTCTATATTTTAATATATTTATTATTTATTTCATACGTGTATAATTTATAGTATATAAAATGTAGTTAATAATATGATAATACATAATTTTATATTTAAATGTATAAATATTATTATATAAAAATAATTCAGTGAGCAGCAAACCTAACTGGTTTCCCATGGATTTGGATTTCAAGGTTAAGTTGTTGTACGCCTTCTTTTATATTTATTAAGGATTGAGCTTGTGCTGCATGGTTTACTTTGGAAGGATTACTAGCTCTCCTAGAAAAATTTCTAGAAAGAAATACCTTAGAAAAAAGTTGTTGAAATCGGCAATCTAATTAAAAAGTTGTTTGAAGAGAGACCTGATAGACACACAGAAATTTAAAATTAGATGCTTCATTCTCCTAGTAAAACAATCTAAAGCTCTAATTAAAATTATTAATCTGTGTCCAGTTACTTACTCTTCTCTTCTGCAAAATAACCTGTAAAACATAACATTTCGCCTGAAATGTACCTTCAGTAACATTTTTCAAATCTTTCCTCAGACCTGTTTGAAGCCTTTTCAGAACTTATCATTTTGACAGCCAGTCATTGCTTACATGGGAAAGAAATAAGAAGCTTACTGAATGAGAAGGTGGCTCAGCTGTATGCCGACTTGGATGGGGGTTTTACTCATGCTGCCTGGCTTCTGCCAGGTTGGCTACCTCTGCCAAGCTTCAGGTACCAGAAATAACAGATGAAGCAACTTAAGCATTTCATCTAAACGTCTTTGTTGTTTGGATTTCCCCCCCCCACTCTTTCTTGTTTGTAAGCTATTCTGGATGTCCCAATAAATCCTCAGAAGTGTTTTACGTGTTACTTTATACAAAGTTGCTAATAGAAGTGTTTTGAATTGCAGACGTCGAGATCGAGCACACAAAGAAATAAAGAATATTTTCTACAAGGTTATCCAGAAACGTCGGAAGTCTGAGGAAAAGGAAGATGACATGCTCCAGACTCTACTTGATGCTTCATACAAGTAAGCAAAGGGCTTGAAGACTTGTCATTTACAGATGTTTTACTTTAGCTTTGAGCTCTTCAGTTAAAACTAGCTACCAAAAAATAAGACATATTCCCTCATGTTCTGAATTGTTTTTGTTGCCAACAATTGGTCCTAGCTGTATTCTTAAAAACAGCTTAAAAACTTTACTTGTAAATGATTATTTAGATTTCTGAGATTTTCATTGGTGGTCATGAGGTTGCTTCCTTTCTCTTCGCTGGCTGTTCAGTAATGATTTTCTTTAAGGCTCCTAGAGAGTCTGTCTCCCTCTGTTCTCCCTTCTCCCTACCTCTAGATCTTTTGCTGCTCCATTTAGAGTAGGCAACAAAAGAGGAGGAGGAGAAAGCAGTACACTGGAAGATTTAGTAAATAGTACCGTAACTGGAAACCTGATCAAATGAAGCTCTAACGTAACACCCTTCAACTTAGGGATGGCCGTCCGCTGACAGATGATGAAATTGCTGGGATGCTTATCGGGTTGCTCCTAGCTGGGCAGCACACGTCTTCCACCACCAGTGCCTGGCTTGGCTTCTTCATAGCCAGAGATAAATCAATACAGGACCAGTGCTATGCAGAACAAAAAGCAGTTTGTGGGGATGACTTGCCACCATTAACTTACAACCAGGTTTGTATGTTATGTTATTCCTGCTGGGTATTTTTATACTTTTAGATGCTTATTAAAAACAAAGCAAAACAAACCCCAAATCCTCCCCAAAACCCAACAAAAAAAGTGAAATATAGTCATATGCTTTGTGTTAGAATAATAACCTGGCACAGTCACTCTGTGATAACACTGCCAGTATATCTCCTCCTCTCCAAGTAAATTTTCATCTTGTTACTGTTTTTTTTTAATCAGTGTTGATTAAGGAAATTACAGTTCCTACAATTTCTATTTAAGAAATGCTAGTTCTGTAGAGCAGGAAGATCTTCATATTCCCACTGAGTTAGGGGATGCAGTGTGACCTTGTTCTTTTAATTAGGCATCAGAAGACACTTGTGAGACAGATTAGTAAGAAACTAGTTGTAATTGATTGCACTGGTCAGAGATTTTTTTTTTTTTCCTCCTTAATTAATCAAATGAAAAAAAAAAGGTATTATCAGGGTAGCTAATGAAGTACATGTAAATATAAGCTGCTTGCTCTTTGTTTTTAAAAAGATTTGTTTTTAAATGGTATAAAATACCATTTTGTTTGTGTTGAATACACTTGGTTATATTTTGATGTATCATTTTCTCTGTATTTTCAGCTCAAGGATCTCAGTTTGCTGGATCGCTGTCTAAAAGAAACTTTAAGGCTTAGACCTCCTATAATGACCATGATGCGAATGGCCAAAACTCCCCAGGTGAGTACACTTGTGGGAGCTAACTTCACTTCAGCGGAACAGGGCTGGAAAGGGCCAGGCCAGGGGGTCCCAGCTGGCAGAAGGAAAAACGTGAGTGAGTGGTGTTTGCTGGAAGGGGGGAAAGCTGATGGCATCCAGGGTTGTATCGTGTTGATTGAGGAAAGCAATTAATGCCTTGAACTTGATAGTTGTTACCTTCCTCTGGAACTATTTGTGTCCAGTTTTGGACCCCTCTGGCCCCCAACAATTGAGATGTTGATGAAGTGAAGCAAGCAGAGGGCCACCAAGATGGTAGGGGGTTGCAGCACTTGTCCTGTGAGGAGAGGCTGAGGGAGCCTGGAGGAGGGAAGGCTCTGAGGGGGCCTAGGAACAGCCACTTGCAGTCTTACTCAGCAAAACTGACCCTTTCTTTTAGCTGTCAGTCTCACTTGAGTTCTTAGTTTGGTGCTACCGTTTAAAGATTTTTTTTGTTTGTTTGTTTGCCAGGTATTTTTTAATAGCTATCTTGGAAAAATTTGGCTTGTACTTAACAGTACAAGCTAGGTAGATGTGAAGGAAAACTTGCCATTTGTACAAGTAAGACAGGAAGTCAAATAATTTTTTAAAAGAATGGCCCTCCCATGTCAAATGGTTTCAACAAATTTTAAGATCATTCATCTTTTAAAAACTCTTTCTGTAGAATTGCCAGCCTTGTTAAAGCAGCTGAACGGTTCCTGCAACTACTTGACCATTGTGCCCTGTACTGTTAAAACAATAAAGTATTAGGCTGCATTAATTTTAAATGAGCTTAGCCAAAAATCTCTTTTGAAATTCAAGCCTCAGGATGTAGCACTTCAGGTAACACTTTAAGTGGAGAAATTTTGTGATGTGTGGGGTCTTGTCTCTTGTCTTGTAGACTGTCGAGGGATACGATATTCCCCCCGGCCATCAGGTCTGTGTGTCTCCCACTGTTAACCACAGACTCAGGGACTCCTGGAAAGATGCTCTAGATTTCAAGCCTGACCGGTATCTCCAAGATAACCCAGCAGCTGGAGAGAAATTTGCATACATTCCCTTTGGCGCTGGTGAGTAAGGGAAGGCAGCACCTTCCTGAGTGACTGCGTACCGAAGTGGCTCATACTGGTTGCCTTGTACAGCACCTCCCCACGCTGTAGCGTCTGAGGATATCTTTTTTTCCTTTCTATTGCTGCCTGAAAGTTTTCTTACTGTGAAAGTGCTGTTAAAAGAATGAAGTTGGTAGTTTTGCATTAGTAATAGCTGTATATATCACTCAAAGTAGTAATCAAAACAAATCTTTAGGTTAGTATGTGTGATGCTTGACTCAAGTCTTTTCAAAGCAAGGTAAAAACCTGGTAATACAACGTCAGCTTAAGGCAGAGCAAGAATCTGCACAGAGTCACAACTGTCAAAACAGTTTGCAAACGTCACCACAGTGGGATTAGAGTTGATGGCTTTTCTCAGTGTTGCAAATACTTCTTTGGTGATACATAAATGAACACTTTCTGGTGAGGACAGAACACCATCCTCTCATTCAAATTACTGTCTGCTTTATGCAGTGACAGCTTGTAAAAACAAGACTTTGATGGAGTTACATAACAGTCTGTGCAGCATCAGAGCCTCATGTTTAGAAAGGAAAGCAGCAATTACCGTCCGTGTAACACTTCTAAAGTTAGCTTGTGGTCAAAGGTGATTTAATAACTGAGTATTCTAACTGCTTTTTATGGCTTTCCTTCTAGGCCGTCATCGCTGCATTGGAGAAAACTTTGCGTATGTTCAGATTAAGACTATTTGGTCTACTTTGCTTCGTTTGTATGAATTTGATCTCATCAATGACTATTTTCCGACTATAAATTATACAACAATGATACACACACCTAATAACCCCATTATCAGATATAAGAGGAGGTCACTAAATTCTGGAGCTAAAACCTTACTTGCTTAAGTTGTGTGAACTAACAGGCTTTTGAATAAAATCGTGACAAAATGAGTGGCAAATGGAAACTGTTGCATCTACTGTTAGGAAAGCAACAATGATCTACCAAATGCAAAGTCGTTGCATCTATTTTGTTTGCCCACACCATTTAATGCTGCTGGGTATAACTGCTTGTTCTACAAATTTCTCATGGTGTTTTTAAAGAAGTGTCTTTTCTATTGGTGTAATACTTTTAAGGTGCATGCCAACTCTTTAAGGTGAAGAAATAGGTCATTTCTACAAATGGAACCCTCTGTTTTTGAAAAATAATTGAAGATTACTTTTCCTCAGATAACAAGGGGTAAGGCTGCATGGCTTTTACCTCTTATCCAATGACAGTAAATCCGTTGGGGAAGAGGCACCGCAGGGGAATGTACTTGGTGGAGCCCTGCCTTTGATATTTGCCAGTCTGGTCTTGGCTGATTCTTGGAAGCGCCCACATACTTATTTAAAAAAATGTTACTGTACAGCTGAGCACTAGGCAGACTACAAAATGTTCACAGAGGAGTCTCTTCTGAGAATAAACAAGTTAAATGTCTAACTTGAAGCAGCTGTAAAATGCTTAGGTTCAGAAAGCAACAAATAATTTTCTAAAAAAAACTTCTGAAAGTAGTGATCTCTGGAAGCTTGATGTAAGTGTGAAAGTAACAATATGATGATACAAACAACATTAATTTTGTAAATAACATATGTATAAAATGGTCACAAATTAAGTGAAATAGCTGAATGTTGTCCCCCTTTGTACTGACTCATGCAGGATTGTTAAATGGTGTTTGGTTCAGGAGTGGTGATAAATGGTGATGGGCTCTGGCTCACAAGAACTTTGAATTAAATTTATGAACAAACCTTTTGTGGAAGTTTTCTGTGCTCAGCCCTGTCAATTCTGAAAAGACTTTCTAAGTAAATTTGTAATAAGCTCCTTCCTTTCTTCCTTGTAAGCATGAAGGAGGTTGTGCAAAGAGCTCCCCGCCTTCATCAGTGCTTACTGTAGCAAGGGCTTTGCCCCATCTTTCCTGTTCTAAACCCAGCTGTAACTGTTCTAAAACCTCGTGTTGGTATCAGTCACAGCAACTGAGGGAGCGCAATGTCTCCTCTTCCAGCCCTGTCAGGTGTGACCAGAGTCTTCAGAAACCAAGCTTGGACCTGTCTCCTCTCTTCTCACTAGTAGCAGTGTTTTGGAATCTGTAACAAGTAGAGCTGCAGCCGCCAGGAGTAGGAGGGATGCAGATAGGAGTGACATTTTCAGTGTGAATAAGGGAGTGGTTCTTGAACACAGCTAAAAGCATGAAGTTGTCTTTATTTCAGTACTTTGACAAAATACCCATAAAATTCAAAACTTCTACCATTACAAAAATAGGTCTCTACAAGTGATATTCGGTCTGCACTGCCAGTAGCAAATATTACGAGTCATGTAACTTCAGTAGCCTTGCCAGAAAAAGTGCAAGTAAACTTTGCTGAATGTAGCTCAATTTCATTAATACACAAGTTTCATCTTTGCACCCTTTTGATAAATACACGCTTCATAAGTTAATCATTTAAATTAGCATTCCACAAATATACATGTAATTTAATGGTGTGTCTTTTTGTGTTGTGTTTTTTTTTTTCTTTCATGAACACAGAGTGCCTATATACATAAATCCCAGTCTGCGTGGGTGTGCCAGGATGGAACTGTATACAACCGTATAGCTGTGTTCATATTGGTCCCACAACATACACATTATACAAAAGCACAGAAAGAGCACAGATTTACAGAAGGCAATCCACTAACATCACTGCCAGTGATGGAGATGTTGAAAGGGTATTATTATCTTCGCGTACCCGCGTGCAGCTGCGTGTATGAAGTCGAACCTGTTAAGAGGGAGAAAGATTTTCATCAAGGTTACTTGGAATAAGTAGATGAGAATTCACCAGTGACATGTTATTCAGCTGAATAGGCGTGAAAGATTTTACATGGGAAATGTTTTAAGGACAAAACTTCCTCACATGATGGACTTTATGCTGAAATAAGACTTTAACACAGGAACTGCAAAAATCATCCCCACGTCAAGTTTGATAAATTGAGTCCCATTGATCTGACAACTTTCTTGATGTATTCCTTTTACAGCACAAAAATTACCATCATCTATGGGACAAAAAGGCCGTAACTTCTGGAATCAAAGTGGTAGGAGAAGAAACTCCCCTTGTACTCCCACACCCCAATCTTTTGGGTACGTTTTTCTCCATCTAGCATAAAATCTTAGTTAAGATGCCAGCCGAATCCTTGCTGCACATTTATTAGAGATCAGGGAAAGTTAAAGTGTTACCAATAAACTCAAAGTTTATAATTAAAGCACACTTGTATGTCTCCCTGCAAAGAATTTTCTTTTTAATGAGCTTTTTGCTACAGCTCAGAATAGCCTCTTGTTTAAGGCTGAAAATGCCTAAAATCAAAGATGTTTGTTACGTATCTCAGAGAACCAGCACATGCTTTCTAACCTGGAACCGTGCCTTGTGCTACCCAGGAGCCACGGGGAGGACTGCCCCAGCCCCTACCTGACTGCACGCTGCCGAGTCGCCTTTGTAGTGCCTCCAGCCGATTGATGTAATCTGTCAAAGCTCTTTCAGGATCATAGTTCTGCAGTTGAGAACAGGTGAAAGAGACCGGGTTTAAATCAGCATGCACACCGTGGAACCTAGGGGCAGAAGAACACAGATGTTTTTAAAAAGGAACATTTCAAATAAAACAAAAGTATCAGCAGACACAGTGAAATACTGCAAGTAGGGACACCTTGCTGACTGCATGTCCCTTAACTTACCCTTGTGGTAGCCAGCACACCATACCCATTTAACCTCCCTGCCATTTATTGCCCAAGCTGTCCTACTGCCTCCCCCAGAGAAACCACTTTTCCCAGTTGCCTTTTCTTTCTACTGCACCTGATTTGTCGCTGCATTTCTTTGGGACAAAGACTGACCAGCAAATTCCTACTGAGGCTGCAGCAGAAGCCGTGGTAGATTCAAGTCTGCTTTTCTATTAAGAAGCTTGTGTGAACAAGGACATGGACATCTTTACAGGATTCTCTCTCTCTCTGTTACTCTAAGTCAAAAGTGGCTAAAATAGATTAAACGTTTTTTCCATGTAAACTGTTATGGTTGCCACAAACTAAGATTACAAATGTTGAGGTAGTTTATATAAAAATAAAGATCCAAACCAGCAAGAATCTGATATTCGGTAAAGCTCAGAGCCCACAACTCCATACGAAGTCATCAAAGGCTGATGGCACTCCTAAAAGCCTTGCCTTTGGTGAAAAATACCTGGTTTCATTGGCATCTGATTCACTGATACTTCTGGTATCACAGCTTAGTACAGCCATCCAAAAGGGTCTGACCAAGAACAAGTAGCTTAGCTACCAAGCAGCTCCACCCACGCTCTGGCCCCGAGGCCGCAGTAATTCCTCCCAGCCCACAGTAACCAGAGGACGCTCTGCAGCCACAGCCAGCGGCCTGCTTTTCCCTTCCTTCGGCTGAGGGCACCTGGGGCAGCCCCTCCCCACACAACACGCTGCTGCCAACCAGAAAGGTGGACAGGCAGCAGAGGTTTGCTTAGTCACAAAGCCTAGACTCTACGGAGGTTAGGTAACAGTAGCTCCATCCCATCATCTACCACCAGCTCCAAGAACGTGACATCAATCAGACAGCAGCAGTCTGCAAGGTTTGGCCTTGATCAGGTGATGAGTAAACGCACACTGCAGGCCTGAGATGTAATTCGTTATGTATCCTTACAAAAAAAAAAAAAAATCTTATGGCATCAAAGATTACAAACCTCAGCAGTAAGCACTGATGCATTCATTTAGTTAAACAGTGTTCTGACAGAGAAGAATAATCTAAAATAAAACGTACTTATGTTGCAAATTTACAGGAGATCTAGGAGACTCCATGTCTGACCTGGATCTATAGGAATGCCTTTGTTCTCCATAAAGATCCATGCCACCAGAGAATGAATCGGGCCGTAATTCATTACCTAGAAATATAAAAAGCAATGTCTTGAAAACTAAAACCTTTTGCACTTTACTGGGAATCTCAAATGTGAGTTTTCTGTTTGCATATCACAAAAATGGTGTTTAACAAATGCAGACCTCCTTCAGACTGCTTCAGAGAAAACCAGAGGTGAAATCCTGGCCTCACTGCTGTCAATGAGAAAACTCTCACAGACAGCAGGACAGGGTTTTAGTGCAGACCTAGGTAGCCAGGAATTAATAAAAAAGCTTCTGATTCTCCTTAGGCTCCTACCAAAAAGCAAACAGAAAACCAGATTTCCCAAACTTTAAGCTATAACAAGAGAATGACAGGCTTTTGTTCTGAGGGAAAGACCAGGGAGAGCTGGACAATAGGCTCTGTTGCCACTGTGGGGGACCTGTAGTTGCTACAATTCCTCTGTCCATCCCTGTCCTCAGCATCCCCTCCAGAACCGGGGGTGCAGATCTCTTAAGAGAAACCCAGTGATGCAGCTAAAATTGTTTTTACAAACACACTCCACAGGGAAAGCTGCCATATTGTTTTAAATCCCACCCACAATGGAGCAAAACAAGACTGAAAAGAAAGCAAATAGATGAGCGTCTGTGCTGAGCATAGAAACTCTCAGAACCTGAGAAATAGGTTAATCTGAGCAATTATAGCAAAAGGAAGGGGGAACAGCACCCCAGTCATTCCACATGAGGAAAATACAAATTAAAAACCATCTCCATTAAGCAGTGGTGTGACTCATGAATACCATTTTTTTCAGTCATTACTGGACTACGATTTACCTGTGTTCTGGCTAAAGACATCCCTATTGATACTTAGTATACCAGAACCCGTAACTCTGTGCCATCGACGAACCAGGAACTTCATTCTGCATTTCAAGTAAAAAAAAAATTACTTCAGGATAAATGAAATAGTCTGCTAAAAATAATCTGCTTGTTGTATTCTGGAAGGCATAAGAACTTCTTGAACACCAACCAAAATTAATGGATGGGCATCTAAAACCTGAAGATCAAGTAGAAAACACCCTTATACACATCCCTAAGAAAAACATCTTTTGTCCAAATTTGCTTTCAGCTTCACCTCTGCAATTCCAGTGATTCCAGAGGTGCTGCATAGTCCAAGTAGACAGCAAATGGCTCAAACACCTAAGCAAGAGGGCATCAGCATTTTAAAATCATACTAAATAGACTTTTTGCCCTGTTGCATCCCCAAAATTGTAACCACAGAGTGCTATGAGTAAAAGCCTCACTTACAACAGGTATATGAATAGTTCCTTGAATTTATACTACACGCAAGGCTCAGATCAATAGCAAGCAGAAGTGCTTGGGGATTCAAACCTTTGTGAAGAAGGTTTGCGAGCAACATGGAAGTATTATGCAGTAATAACCTTCACTTTTCTTCCTCATCTATTCCTATTCATCCTCAGTCTGAGACCTAAAGTCTTGTGAATTCAAAGGACTACACAGATTAATAAAATTAGTTATAAATCTGTATTATACTTACATGTAAGAATTTAACTTTTAAAGGAAATTAAGTTGCAGAAAATACTTTTGTAAATAAGTGCATACCCTAGAATTGCTAGTAATTTTTTTTTCTAATATTATGATTTTATCCAATACACTCCATCTTTGATTGATTATCAAATGCAGAGCCGTCTTCAACTACAATCAGACTCCTTATTCCTACTACAGATGTTACCTATGCTCTGCTCAACTTGTCACCCTACACAGTATCTACTACATTCATGACTACCAAAAGTGTTTAATTTAAACAGGATGGAACACGAGAAGTTCTAGATTCCACCAGAGAGCTAGAAAAGTATATATTGAACTGCACAGTCATATCTATTCGAAATCTAACTCCCTCCAGTTTACCTTGAAATTGCGATGGACACTCTAACTGCAGAGCGAAATCTTGTAAAACCCTTTGAATGATGTGTGATGATTTCAAGGTCTGTGTAGGAAGGCTGTCCACCCATTCGTGCAATGAGGGCCAGCGTGGCTTCTTCACACTCCTGGAATCCGCCTAGTAACAGCAGCAAATATTTTTTCTGATATATGAGAGCTTTCCGAAAGCTCTCTGCTCGTAGGTATTTGCCATAAATTCTCTACAACAAGAAAAAAAAAAAGGCCCCATAAGCTCCAAGAATTATTACAGTTCTAAGACTTTTGACATCATTACTTCTACAGCGCTTCTGTGATTATTCATTTCTTGCTATCATGGAGAAGACTGCACTAGTGCTCACACTCATTGAATGTAGCTTCACAATTTGACGATCATCTAAGCAGCAAGAAATAGAGCACACACAAAAGGACAACACAGGTGCTTAGGTATCATTCTTGGAGAGAAAAACTAAGAGTCAGGTATCTTAGGATAAGAATTTTAAAACTGAATTAGTATCTGTGTACTTAGAATAAGCAGAGTGAACACAATGAAAAATAGGCCCAAATCAAAATGAAAAAAACAGCTGTAGTTATATGCAGGCAACAAAGTCTTCCTACCCTTAAAACAGCATTTTCAGAATCTGATCCCAGTCCTCTGAAGAAAGCTTCGCTCCTGAGCTCTGCTCTCAGCTTGGAGAGCTCTGCATCGGCTTGTTTCAAAGATTTCTGCAGCAACAGCTTTTCTCTGTTCCAAATTTCCTTCTCAGAGGCAACGAGAGTATTAACTCCAACATCCGATGAGTGTCTAGAAGACTGAAGACAAAAGAAACTGAATTTGAACCACACAGTTTGGAAGAAGCTTGAGCTGTGTCATTTTAGTCATTGGTTTGGTAGAGAGCTCATACAGGTAATGAGAGAAAAACTACCCACTGATTGGATTTGAGGCCACCCTTGCATCCTAACACCTCTGAAGCAGTGAGTTTAGGAGCCTGATCAATGTCCTAGAAAAATACAGCTTCTCCAAAAAAAATCCCCCTCATTGGGTCATACTAGCTTCATGATCTTGAAGCTATCTGGATCTATTTGCTACCCATCACAGTGATGAGATACAGATCAAAAAGAGAAGCACATGGAATTTCAAAGAAAAGAACAGTTAACAAAAAGAAGCTGGGTAAAATCACAAAGTTTATGGTAAACAGAGTGACTTGAGGTATATTGACCACAGGACAAGAATAACTCACACCCATTTACTCTGCAGAGGGAAGCCAAGAAAGACAGACAGCTTGATGACTCCCACTTAGGTGACTAGGACAAGGAGTGATGCTTTTATGCCTCTATATACATCATTATATCAGCACCACTAAAGACATACATAGTCTCCAGAAGGTTGTCTGTGCTGGTATCTTCTCAGTTCTTCCTCCAGTTTCATAACAGCATTCCTCAAATTATTCTTTTCTTCACTCAGTCTGCTGACAAAGCCTGTCAGCTCAGCATTTTGTCTCAGCAGCCTCTCAGTCAATGAGCTAGATGGAGTCCCTGGTGGTAGCACTAGCTTCAGCTAGAAGGAAGAAAGAAAATCAAACACAACTTGTGTTAGATCCAAGTTGCCAACTTGAAAATAACTGGCTTACAGTGAAACGCTTTTGTATATAATGACAATAACTTTGTAATAACTTATATAAAGAAAACATAAGTGTACATGTAAACTATAGATTAATGTGACTTTCTCTTGTATGCTTATCCTGTGTGTCACAGCAGAACACTTTCACGCAAGCTCAATTGTGCCAGCTACAACAAATTGCAAAGCTTTTCTACTATGTTTAGATTTATCTAACTTCGAGGAAAAGAAAAGCCCCAAAGCTTTTTTCAAGTCATGCTGAAAACACTTGCTTAAAATGCAAGTAAGGACCTAGCCAAGCCCAGTCAAAATCAAATATTGCTGAAGTCTTTGTAACAGATCATCTCATTTCATTTTTTACACAGATGCACACTACTCAATCTGCAACTGCCTTTCCTTTGATAAATACAGGGCAGTTTAAGTAAATGCGTTGTAGCAACACAATATACTAAATATTAAATGTTGATTTTAATATAGAATCATAGAATCATAGAATGCTTTGGGTTG
>VYZW01048131.1:276532-324306 GCA_013401315.1 Balaeniceps rex | reverse complement strand
GGACACTTGAACGTGAGGGGTTTTTTTCCATGTATTTTTTCAGTATCAGTATGGTATGTTGTCTCTTCTAACGAACACGTGCAACTGTATCTTGAACTGTGCGTGCGTAACAGTCATGCACTTTCAGGAGCCTGTACATGTGATGGAATTTGGATTAGTTGGATTGAGGGGGTTTAATAATTTTTTTCATAGTTATCTTGCTCAGCAACAAATAAATTAATTCTGTAGACTGGTGTGTATTCCTTCTGTGTTGTGTGCCTGCATCTGTACTACCCCAGGTAAAGAGTTTTGGCATATCTCCTAAGGTCAGTGGGATTTGGCCTGGCAAGTCCTAGAGTAGGAGATCACAGGAGAAAGTACAGGGTGCCTCAGAGAAGAGCCATCATGGTTTGAAACACCTGAGCTGCCACTGGACAACTCTCCCAGCCTGTGCTGGGAGCAGGCCATCTGCCTGATACTGTCCTTTTATCGGTGAATGTAATCACTCTCAGTTATATTTGGTGGGCAGTAGGGATGGATGAAGCTATAGATGGCTTCCCTCTTTCCCTTCTGGACGCACCGTTACTGTTGCAGCTAGGGCACAGTGCTTGCCAGTCATGCTCTGTCTTTAGGGATGCCTCCTTTTTCAGAGAGGTTCCAGCAAACCTTAAATGAGAAAGATGTATGCAATGTATGCAGCGCTGTGGGCTGAGAGGTGCTTTGCTTTCTGTTCTTCCCCTGATGCTGTCCATGCACTATGGGAGGTGTTAGTACTCTAGCACCAAGAAGCACTTTGTAATAGTCAGTGCATTGCCTGTGTTTGGTGGGGGCGTAAAGGGAGTTGTGGCACTGTTCCTCTCCTAAACCGGGTGTCTTAGAGGATGAATGTTAAATGTGTGTTGTTAAGGGTGAAAGGTGGGATTCCTCAAAAACTCCTTTGCTGCTTCACAGCTAGTGAAAGAGTTAGTGTGGGACGGGAGAGGAAGAGGTGATACCTGGTGAAGCAGTGGGGATAATGTGGGGCAGGGAAGGGAGTGAGGGAAGCGTTTGACTGCCTCACTCGACCCACTCACATTCATGGAGTGGGAGGGAGAAGAACAGTTACTGGTTTCCAGGCCTGAGCTTGCATAACTATTTGCTTAACGTTTCCTTCTGGGAGAGGAACATGTGCCTGGTCAGCCCCTGAGACTGTGTCTGGGAGTCAGCAGGGTACTGGCTAAAAGGCAATTAATACCTTGCTTTTATTTGGAGCTTCAGGAAGGCTTTGTTGAGCTCTTCTAGGAGAGGGGTCTACTCGCAGGTGAGAGGGAAAATTGTATCATTGATTTGAGGGAGAGAGGCAAAGCTGAAATAAATGACCAATTTTTTTCAGCTTTGAAGGAAGTAAAAAATAGTCAGATGCCCCCAGGAGCAGTGCTGGAAATAGTGTCAATCAATACAATTATGAAACATCTAGAAAAGAGGTGAACTGTGAGGTGGGAAAATTTGCTCGGGAGAGCAGTTAGGGAAGACTTAGGTCCTTCAGAAGCATCTCACACTTTAACAAAACAAGGCAATGGGACAGCCCTATGACACATGAAATTTGCTGCAGACAGGTGCTAGGAAATGCACACTGAAAGGAACAACAGAAATGACTCTGAGAACCTATCAAGTGTATAAGTGATGTGGACTTACTCCCCTGAGACAGAGGGAGGGTGTGGGAAGGAAGTCATGAACAGATTTGTACTTAGCGTTGTTACAAAATACAAGCTGTTAGGCTGTATTTAAAATAAAAGGATGGGGAAATGGAGAATGATTCCAAGAGGGAGAATCTCATGAGGTTCAGTTTTACTCATCTCCCACTCCAAAAAGAATAAAGTAGAAACAGGCTGTGTGCTCTCCTGCCGTATGCATAAGGAAGGACTTTCATGCCTCCAGAAAGAGGGGAGCATGGCTATAAACAAACAGAAACACTTAAAGCTGTTTAGAGAAAGAAGTGGGGGTCTTTCAGAGTGATACAAGGTGAATAGGCTGCTTGTGCTTGCTGTTTTTTCACTACCTACAAGGGGGGGGGCCTTTAGTGCAGTCCATTACTGTAACAGGGAACGTGCTGCCCAGAGTGAAAATACTTGAAAAGACAGGTTCGGTGCAGTTTGAAAATGGGAATCATGGATCACTGCTGATGTCAAATTTGTTACTAAAAGGAATTATACAGAGTGGGGGAAAAAAGCACGGGAGCTCTCAAAAGCAAAGAGGGACTTTTGGTGAAATTTAAAGACAATGCTTGAGATTGATTTTTACAGGCACAAAATGATCCTATGGAACTTATTGCTACAAAACATTGCTGAAGTGGAGTGCTATCTCTCCTAATGGGTTGTACAGCCATAAAAATATTATTTGCTGGTTTCATTAGAGGGGTGAAGATTCAGAACAATTTTCAGCTTTTGAGCTTGAAGCTAGGGAGATCCTGCTAGTTATGCATGGGGAAGGAAGGTTTCTTCTGAGAAGGTGACTCCATAGTTACCTGTAGCTGATGTCTGGTTCCAGTGTCCCTCCTAGCCTCTAGTTGAGCCTGTGTGACAATTCCTGCAGCATGATAGCGACTGCGCATGGCATGCTGGCAGTTTCAGTCATGCCCCTGGCTGCAAGGTGTCTGCTATAAGCTTTGTGGGAAAGGAATATGTCTACGTGGTGAACGCAGAGGTACTTAACCAGTGACCGCTATCCCCTGCTGTCACAGAGTGCTTTTCACCTCAGTTCCAAAGCATTTTGATGCTGATCTAGTTATGAAAAAACTATGCAAGTTAGCATGCTTTATTGCTCCAAATGAGGACCTAATGTTGTTTAACTGATGTGGAAACCAAATCACAAAGCCATGAAGCAGGATGGAAGAAATCGTGCAACACACTGCTGGTATAGTAGAGGTCAGGATAAGCCTTGTGAGTCCTGAACTCTGCTCATTAGCATGTGTTGCCTTTCATTTTTAACAAGTCATTTTTATTAAAAATATGTTGGCAGTTGATAACTGGCTGTGGCTTTCTCGTCAGCAGTACCTGCAGGGAGGCATAGGGCTTGTGGCACTCTGGTGTCACAAAAAAGCTGCAGTTTTCCATCTTTCTGTGCCGTGCCTCAAATGGCCGCAGGAATGTTGTGCTGTGAGTCACGGACTAGACCTACCTTCATGTCAGAGTACATAAAACTCTCATTGGGACCAAGACTTGCGTATCTCAACCAGCACTATTTTGCCCTATGCAACGAACCAGTCCACCAAGGTTCAGATCCTTCCCTGAGGGCCTGGGCACTGGCTGTTGTCAAAAAATCTCTGGCTCTGGATTCTTCATCTTAAGAAAGGTGCTTGCCTCGTAGGATCTCTCAGCGGGTGGAGGCCAGCCGGGCACAGCTTCAGGCAATTGGTGAGAGAGTCACGCTTGCCCAAGCGAAGATTGAGAAGATAAAGGGCAGCAAGAAGGCTATTAAGGTAGTGACTTCAGTGAAGGCTGCATGGCCTCCCTTCTTCCTTCCACCTTCTCTCTTTACTCCTGATGTAAGCTCTGGAGAAGAACAGGTACCTGCTGCCTGCTCATCTCTCCATGCCTTGCTGCTGAGCAGGGTTGTGATGAGAATCGCCTTCCTGACTCAACCAGTTGATGATTTTTAGACCCATAAGCCACATGGCTCCTGGCCTTATGAGGCCTATGTAAGTTGCTGCCCGAGCTTCTCCCTGAGAAAGAGAAAAGGCACGTGCTGAGCTAAGCCCAACACCTTCTCACTTCAGGCTCATAGACACTTTGGCTATTTGAATGAAAGCTGCTGTTAGAGAGCCTCCCCTTAGTGCATCTTCATCTTGTTGAGCCATGTAAAACTGGTGAAATCTCTTCTTTCCCCGTCCTTCCTCCATTTAATACAGTGTTTCAAATTCCCTTCCTGCCAGTGGAAGCCTATGATCTCCCAGTACTTATATATAGAGAGAAGTTTTGGCACTTTTACTTTCTGAAGTGACAGCCCATGCATGATTGGGTCTGTGCAGGTAGCCCTTAGGAGCCTGTTGACTCCAAGGCTGTCCATTCCCACCAGCAGCACAGATTGTGCGCTTACTCCACTCCATGTGTTTCTATAGTGTAGGATTGCTAAGTTGTCAGGATCTTTCAGTGCCTCCTTGTCTCTCCACAGGTATTTTCCAGTGCCAAGTATCCAGCCCCTGAACGACTGCAGGAGTACAGTTCAATTTTTGCTGGTGCAGAAGACCCAGCTAAACAGAAATGGCCAAGACATAAGATTCAGAGCAAACACCGAGTGCTGGATGAGAAAGCTCTGCAGGTAAGGAGGAGGACAACAGCCCTTGAGATGAACAAGCAAAGAGAAGCTGGGAGGCTGTTAGTCTCTTTGATGAAGTAGACCAGGGCTTTAGGATATAGGCTGGGAGCAGAACATCTTTTGAGCTTGGCCTGTTGATGGGTGTGTGTGAGGTCGGGCTGGGAAGGGTGCAGAGCTGCCAGTTTGAGAGGGCCATGTCAGTACAAGACCTTGGTGCAGTGGTTGAGTGCTCTGGGTGGCTGTCGGCTGCCAGCTCTCCAGAGCAGTTCCATTTCCTGAAACGACACTGTTTCCTGCAGCGGTGCTGGTGGGTGCTGCTGGCTGGCCTTAAGGCTTCGGCTATGCATAGCAAGGCACCTGGGATCAGGGTCATAATTGTTTGAAAAATAGTTTCTGAAGGCTCTAATATAAACGACGGTGAGCATGGAAAGGTAAAGAAGTGCTTGTGAGTGTGTCAGGAGAAAAAAAAGTCATTAGAGCATTTTTCTGTCCCAGGAAAGCATCACACTTGGGTGTTGTCCCTCCCTGGTTCCCAGCTAAGTTTTACACCTTGGAGGGGAAGATCATTTTGCTTCTTTACATCTTTTGTTTGTGCTTTGCTTCTCCTTTGCCTTGTGTTCAGCTATTGTAGGCTGCAAGCCCTTCAGAGAGGGGCTGAATCTCTCAGTACCCAGCACAGCTGGGGCTTCCAGGTGTGCCCATAGCACAGGTGTCTGCAGCTGGTGGTGTTGAAGGATGTCCTGAAGTATTGAGTTCCCTTTTAGCCTGTGGATTGAGTGGCAGAGAGAGGCTTCTTAGGGAGGTTTGAGAAGTGGTGGGTTTGGCAGGAAATGCTACCAAAGGAGTCTCCAGCAATTTGGGTCAACATCCCCAGGTTGGAAGGAGGGGAGGAAGAGTTGCTGTGTTTAAAAGTTCCTTTGTATGTGCTGTGCCAGCAGTAGCAGATGTGCTCTTCCTGGCAGGTTAGGGATCAACCTGACAACTTCCCTGCTCTCCACCCTTAGAGGGACTTCATTCCTCATCCTTGTGTGCCTTGGCCCAAAAATAAAGCTGCTACTGAATAATTTACCATGCTAAACTTTTCTGAGTTTTAATGGAGTTGAGACCTCACACAGTGAAGTAGTTATGAATATTTCTGCCAGGCCAGGGAAGCAGGGTTGCTGGCCAAATGGACAGCGGACAAACTCGAGCAGTGTCGTGCTTCCTTGGAGCCCTGGCAGTAGCACAGGGCAGAGCTGTGTAGGACCTGCTGCTGGCCGGCCAGAGGAGGCCAATTACAGTTGTGCTGTCCGGCTGGTGGCCCCATCCCATCAGAGCGTGTGGGGGGAGCAGGGGAGATGCTCTCCCACCCTGAAGGGCTGGTGCAATGTGCAGCCCTTGCACAGGGAGGGGATTGAGAAGAGCAGCTGCTGGTAAAAAGCAGCGTCCTGCAAAGAGCAAATGGTGTGCCCGTGTGACTGGCCCGCTGTCTCCAGTAGGCTCTGCATGCCCTTCCCCGCTGTCCCTGCCATCTGCCTGCGATGCCACCTCTTCCCTGACCCAGGCGGTCTCTGTGCCATTGCCATGTTCTGCCCTTTGTGACCAAGGCTGCCATCACCACGGGGACTTTGTTGCAGGCCCTGGGGGATGTTTGTATTTGTTCCTCCCCTCCTGTGACCCATCTTTCAATCCTTCTTTGGGGTTGTTGATCTTTCTCTGGTTTTGCTGACCCTACCTCATGCAGCGGTCTTGTTACTCTTGCCACACTCACACAGAGTAGCTCCTGCTGCTCTTCTGTGGGGCGGGGGGACAATGCTGTGCTGGCGAGTGGCTGTCAGCTGATGAACGGTGGAGGGGCCTGTGCCAGGAGCAGCTGGTGTGCTGAGTGGGGCTCGGTGCGGCTGAGCACTGACCACGTTCCAGGGGGACAGGCCCTTCTTGGCCATAGCTGAGCACAGAGCCTGACGGGCCTTGCAGTAATGAAATGTGACAGAGGGAAGTCTAATGTTTGCATTTATGCCCTCCTCAATTATTCAGGGCTTTCAGCAGAGGCTCGCTGCCTGTTTTCACTTCTAATGAGGGCCTCTTTGCTGGAAGCAGTCACAGTGGCCTTTGCTAACTTCACTCTCACACGCACGCACATGCCCTACCAGGAGAGCAAGCTCTGCTCAGGTCAGTTTGAGAGTAAGTGGTGGCAGCCTGTGCTCAGTGTTTAGGGTTTGTGCTCTGGGGGGAAAACAGCTGAGTTGGAAACGTGCATGGTTCTGCAGTTTATTTAAAAATGCTTCCCTCCTGGGAAATTCTTTCCCCCTCCCCACCCCAAGCAAGTGACAACTCAGCTGTTGAGAGGACACTGTTTAGGTTGGTAAGGTAAGCACTGGTGGATAAGTGCCAGAAACAGGCTCCTTGTGGTGAGCCTGGAAAGCCACTTGCCTTGCACATTGCTGTGGTAGCAGCTGGGCAGGGTTCAACAGTGAGTTGGCTGCAGCCCTGTAGGGCTTCTCAGGCGCTGGGCACTGCCTTTGTGGTGGGACCTGTGTCCGGGTGATGCAAGTGCCCCTCAGGAGGCTGGAAAACGGGGTGGAAGACATGGTCTGCCTGGGCTTGGGAAGAGGTGCAAGCAAAAGTTACAGTCTAGCACTGGAGTAACCTTGCTAGGCTTCAAAAATGTCAGTAACTTAGCATGTCCTTGTGAATTCTGCCTCTCTTGGAGTCCACCATGGGCGTGGGGAGGCTAAACCCGATTTTTGGCACTTGCCGATCTTGAAGTGCTTTTCCAGCTAGCCTCAGCGCTCCATTGGCATGGGGGCAATGGAGTTTTTGGTGTATCACACCAATTCCCTTTGTAATAGTGTGTGCTTAAACTTAAGAACCAGGGTGACTTCATATATTTTTAACTGTAGGCTTTTAGGAAGAAAAATGCCTGGAAATGCAGCGTCTTTAGGGGTGTGATCCTGCCAGGTGCCAAACCCCAGGTTGGGGTGTTTGAGCATTCAAGCACCCCCCATGACTTCAGTATGTCGAGATTGCTGAACCTTTGGCTTAAGGCCTTAATGTCCCTATAAGAAAATTAATTTTTAAATGGCATGTTAACTTGTGGAATTCACAGTTGCAGGATATTATTGACAGTATGCAGCTGTTCTAAACTTCAAAACAGATCTAGGTACTTGAATAAGACTAGTACTTTGGTGGCATTTAAATGAAAAGGATTATGTAGAGCCTCACGTTTCAGAGTAATACTCATGCTTAGTGCTTTTATAACTGCCTTAGATGAGACTTATAAGTAAATGTAGGTAATGGTTGGTTTCTCACTATGCCCTTAAAGTGATGCACAGTCTTCCAGTGCTAATTGAAATCTACAAAGAGAGAATGAAAAAAAAATACGTATGACTTGAGGGCTAAGTGTGTGTGAACAGTTCTAGCAAAAACGTCAGTACTCCCTCATGCTTAAAAAATTAAACATTGGGAAATGAATATTAATGATCAGAAGAACCTTTATTTTTGAATCTCTGCTTCTACAGTCTCTAAATAACAATTTATATATTTTTGCCTACTTGCTTCTGTAAAAATGCAAGATGTTTATTTCAGTATATTTTNGGGGATTAAATCAAAACCTCCCAGGTCTTTTCTTATAGCATTTTAGAGGCTCAGAGCATCATACAAACTCTTAGTCGATTAACTGAGCTGTGACTAAGCCATTTCCCAGGATTTCTGGCTACCAAATTCAAGCCTGAAATTTCAGTCAGCAGAAACTGCTTATGTTGCCGAGATGTGGTCTTAAAACTGAACCAACGGTGGCCTCCCATTTCCCCCATACAACTACAAGGAGGGAAGAAGAACTCAGAGAATGGGATAGAGCAGGGATGCTGGAAGTAGTGAGGCAGTAGGAGGCTGTGGACAGTATTTGAAGTGGTCATCTTCTGGTGACAGAGGAAAACCTCAAGAGTGTGGCCAGTTATTTAATCTGACAGACTGTCCCGGTTAGTGCTCTGGTTTCTTCTGCTATGAACACTTACCACCTCGCAGCTGCCAGGCTGCCGCTTGTCCTAGTTTGTGAAGAAGGAACAGGAGTTGTGAAGAGGCTGAGGAAGGGTGTGGGGAGGGGTCTGGGGTGGAGGTTGGACATCCTGGGCTGTCTCTGGGTTCAGAAACTGATGCCTTTCCTCCCTCTACAGCAAAGCTTGCTGTGGGCACTGAGCTTCATCCCCCAGAGCATCTGGCAGTGGGCACTGTCACGGTAGCTGAAACGCTGGTCTGATCTGGGATGGCAGTTCCTGTGCTCTATAAAAGTCAAGCAGTTCAGATGTAATAAGTCCTTTTCTAAAGGGAGCTCTATATATTATGCATGAAGTTTTAGAACTGAGAGAGGAGATTTCAGTTCATTAGAGTTGAAAACTCCTGCAAATCCCTCAGGCTTTGCAAAACCATCTGGCACACATTCCACCCTGCGCACCCCCTTCTGCCTGAGCTCTCGCCTAGTGCAGGCACTCTGTTTTTTCCTAACCTCTTTTTCTTTTGCCTTCCCTGCATACCCCACCGGTGGGATCACATCACTTAAAACATCAACTGAAGGCAGCAGAGGGGAAGTAATAGAGATGTTTGGGGGACTCTCCCTGCATGAAAAGGTCTAGTAGTTGGAGACACTGTAACAAATGCCTTTTTGACTGCAGTGCTTGATCCTTGCCTCTGGCTATAGAGCCTGAGTGGTTGTTTTATTCTGGTGGATCCTTGCCACAGCAACCCTGTTCAGTATGACCCACCCATGGCATGAAAAGCACATGCCATGAGTCCGAACTGCTGAGAATTGTCATGAGTGTGGGGCTGCAATGTTGTCCATGTGTTTCCTTGCTCAAAGGGAGGTAGAGAGGGAGCAGTAGGGTTCCCAGACAGTGCAGTGTGGGTTGTGGTGGCTGGGGAGAGCTGTTTCAGCAGCTGTGATTTCAGTGTCTTGCTACCTGTTATTTGTCTTCTTGCAGGAGAAGCTCAAGTATTTCCCTGTGTGCCTGAGCACCAAAATACACCAGGAGGATGATGCAGAAGAAGGTCTTGGCAGCCTCCCCAGGAACATCAGCTCCCTCAGCTCCCTGCTGCTCTTTAACACCACCGAGAACCTGTGAGAGCTGAAGCAGCACCATGCTGCTCACCTGCCCCTGTTTGTCCTCAGAGGAGCTCTCCCTGCCCCGGGGGCAACAGTAGCTACTTGCTTTCCTGGGGGTCTTGCATATCAGGCTCTCGATAGGACAGGGCTTGGTACCTCTCCACTAGCTTCCAGCTAGCAACCCTTTCTTCCTCACTCTTCCCCTTGGGTGAAGGGAGTTGTTTTGTCTGCACCTGATCCTCCACTCACCTGCTTTCAACCCAACTTTGCACTTCCTTTCATTGACTTAGTTTTTCCTGTCATACCCCCGTAAGAATTTCTCTCTGGCCTTGAAAGCTGCTGTCACTCCTGCCCTTCTCTGCCCTGTGTGCCTGCCTAGGTTCTGCTCCTTGTCCTGATGGTTCCTCACAGCAACACTTTACTGCTGTTGCTGCTTTAATGTCTCCACTGCCTTTCATTGGAGTTCCCTTTCCCATTGGGCTTTTCCTCATGGTTCCTCCTTCTGCACATACTGAAGAGGTTCTTTAAGCCCTTCTTGAGCTTTCATCTGCTGGACTTCCTTTTTCTTTCCCTGAGCCACAGATTATTTCCCCTCTTTGTCTTTCCTCCTGCCCCTTGAGTGACAAATCACCAGGAGAGACTGGTGTCCTGTAGGACAATCTCAGCCAGGCAGTGGGAGGGGGAGAGCTTGGTAATGATGTCAGTGCAGTGGGGCGCTGCTTTAGGATGAATGTGGAGGCTGCACTGGCAGGGTGGGGAGCTGATCACCTCCTGGTTGTGGAGGGGTGAGGCAGGAAAATGGGGCTAGAAGAAGGAAACTGGAGGCCCAACATGTTCCACCTGCGTCAGGAGGTTTCCACCTCAAAGGCCTTCTTGGGTATGCTGTTTCCTCTGGCCTTGGCTCTCCAGGCAGCATTACTGAAATACTTGTCCTCTATGCTTAGGTACAAGAAGTATGTTTTCCTGGATCCTCTGGCTGGAGCAGTGACCAAGACCCACGTGGCTCTGGAAACAGAGACAGAAGAGAAGCTCTTTGATGCTCCTCTCTCTATCACTAAAAGGGGACAGCTGGACCGACAGGTGAGGTGCAGCTGTGGGGATGCAGCTGCTTCCCCTCCAGAGGATTGTGCTCAGCTCTCTGAGAGGAGAGGGCTTCTGTAGGGTGGAGAGCAGGTAGGATAATGGCCCCTCATGGGGCTGCAGAGTATCTCACTTATCAGAAAGACCTTGCCCAATTCTGTGCTTGAAGTCCTGGTGTGAGCTTGATGGGTGAGACAAACCCCTCAAGCTTGGCAGGTTTTTCTCTCTGCTCAAGCCTTTGCTGAGTGGTGTGAGAAGAGTAATGTAATATCAATTCACCTTGCTGCTAGACCTCAGGGCTGTAGAGGAGTTTGGAGGCTCCATCACTTGATCGTCCTCCTTGTGCTAACTCGTGAGCCTCGTGAGAAGTCTGAGGGTGAGGTGCTGTGGCTGGAAGGTGCCTGGGAGGAGGTCTGATCCCCATCATTCCTGCTGGGAAGGGGCGCCTGCTGGTGCAAACAGAAAGGCCAGCCAGCCTGAGCAAAGGGTTTGTGCTTGGTGTGGGCATGAGGCAGGCAGCGCACCAACCCAGCTACCCCAACATGTGACTGACCTTGTACCCAACACCTTGTAGTGGCCATACCTGGAGCTTTGCTGGTGCATGGTTGAATGTGTGTTTTGGGGCTACAGAAAGGAGCCTGGGAGCCGTTTGCTCGTCATGTTAAACCGGAGGAGATAGCAGTGTGTATAGCAAACAAAACCCTTCATTCACAGCACACCTTCGGTACTCTCTTGCCTGTGTGTTAAACACAAAACCAAACCTCTGTAACTATTTGGTTGTGCTTCTCCCACACCTTAATCTCAGAAACGGTTCAGGCACCATTCTCTTCTGGAGGACAAGGGTCTGCCTTATGTAGGCTGCAAAAGTTGGTGCATGAAACCTTCAGAGGAGAGAGTTCAGTTGCAAGAAGCTAGGAAGAGTCCTGCACCTCTTCCTGCAGCCTGCCTTTTCCAAGCCTGGTCTGCAGGGTGTAGCCTCTGAGCATGGGAAGCTGCCACAGGACAAGAGCACAGAGTTGTAGCGGTAGCTGATGAGCGGCCACTGTACCAAGGCACACAAGCCCAGCTCTGATTGCCACCCAGGCTGTTCCCTGCAGTGCCCCTGTTTGCTGCAAGGGAAAGCAAGTACATAGTCACTGCCTTATCTTTTTGTTTTGGGTTTCTTTTAGGTAGCTGAAAATTACTTCTATGTGCCAGATCTGGGCCAGGTCCCTGAGATTGATGTGCCGTCCTACCTGCCAGACCTGCCTGGCATTGCTGCAGATCTCATGTACAGTGCTGATCTGGGCCCCGGCATCGCACCGTCTGCCCCTAGCAGTGCTATTCCAGAGCTGCCCACTTTCAACACCGAGTCGGTGGAGCCTTTGCAACCAGGTATTTCCAGTCCCTGCTCCCAGGACCCTGTGAAGGAGGAAGGCAGGGATTGCTTGAAGATGGAGACAAGGCAGAAAGTCCCTTGGAGGAGATTTCAGGGTTGATGTTGGAGATAACTCTGGCTTGTGCTTGGGCCCAAGTCAAAGCTGTAACCTGCTCAAGTGCTGGCCGGACTCCAGGCCCCTCACCTCCCTCACCCTCTGCATGGTTAGGGAGGAGGGAGCGCAGTGTGCAGGGACTGGCCTCCTGGCAGCATGGCAGGATGCCTTTGGGCGAGTGGGATGCAGCTGGGGAGGGGAGAGTAGGGGAATCTCAAACTCTGCCTTGGCCCTGCCTGCTGTTAGGAGATGCTGCACAGGGTAGGAGTGCTCTGCTGCAGGACTTTGATCTGTTGCCGCTGAGGCATGCGAAGCTCTGAGCTGAAGCTCTCAGTGTGCTGTCCTCTGGGATGCTTCAGATGCAACTTCTTTCATCTTTCAGACCTTCAAGATGCGGAGCTATTGCCGCCTCCTCCACCACCACCTCCCCCACCACCTCCTGTTATGCCAACTACTGTGCCTCCTCCGCCGCCCCTGCCCCAGCCCACAGCTCCCTCTGAGCCAGCCCGGATGGCGGGCGAGGAGAGCAGCAATGCAGTGCCTGCAGGTAAGGGCTGGGCATCTCCACAGCTTCACCAGCAGAATCTAACTCTGACTCCTTAGCTTCAGCCCGTGTCCTTGGTTGGTTCCCTGTGGCTTCCCAGCCTTCCGGCAGAGGAGGGAAGCTGTGGTGGGAGGGGGAGCTGCAAGCCTTCAGTTCCCCCTTGGCCGGGCTCCTGCTGTCTGGGCTGAGCATAAGTCTGTTACTGAGAGGCGTCTGGGCCAGGCTCACAGCCCCAGGCAGAAGCTTGGCAGGATATTGGAGCAGCCCTTTCCATGGGGATTTGGCAGGGCCTGTAGCTGGTGCACTGACCCATGGCTGCTGCCTATCGTTCCTGTCCCTGCAGCTTTGGTCCAGGGAGCTCCGAAGGAGGTGGTGAACCCCTCTACTGGGCGTGCCAGTCTCCTGGAGTCCATCCGCCAGGCCGGTGGCATCGGGAAGGCCAACCTCCGAAGTGTCAAGGAGAGGAGGCTGGAGAAGAAGAAGCAGAAGGAACAAGAACAAGGTGCTGAGGCTCTTTGGTAGAACTGATCCTTGTTCTCTGCCCCAGGCTGGGGAGGTGTAGGTCTGTGGGGAGACAGGCAAGCCAGGAGCAAAGCGAACATACAGAGCATACTCTCCTCACAGGCTGGTGTAGGTCTCAGGTGTTTCCCACTCAGCCAAAGCTCAGTGAACTTGCTAAATCCCATCTGCCAGGGATGGTGCCAAGGCACTCATGTTTTTGATGGAGACCCACTCTGTCTCAGGGCATGCGTAGAAGTTTCATGTGTGCTGCATGGGGGCAGACACACAAAGCAAACCCTGGGGCCAAGAGGGACAGGGCTGAGCCGCTTTGAGCATGCTGGTTTAGGTAGCTGGGGAGAGTATTGAAGGAGCTGGTTTGGCAGAATGAGACTGCAAATGCTGAGCCCCTCTTGCCCCTCAAGGAATTCCATTCTTGGATCTTCCCAGAAGACGCTGTTACCTGATGCCTGGTGTTTTCCTGACCCAAGTGGACTATAGTGAGAGAGATTAGGGGTGTGATACAAGATTAGAGGTTTTGTTGTTTTTTTCTTAGTCTGAAGGCAGTATTTCAGGGAAATGCTTTTGTTATAGTGCTAGCTTCAGGCTGATGCTGCTTCCTGTCTGACTTGTTTTGCTCTGTTGTTTCAGTGAGAGCTACAGGACAAGGTGGAGATTTGATGTCAGACCTCTTCAACAAGCTGGTGCTGAGGCGCAAAGGTACTGTCCTGCAGGGTGGGCTGCTCCTTCTCCCTAGGAAAGAGAGAGCGCCCTTTCTGGCACCTCAGTTGTGTCGGCCACAGCCCTAGAAACAGGAAGAGAAACATTTTCCTTGGAACTGTGGCACAGTGTGGCTGGGAGTGTCTTTACAGAGGGTGAGCAGGGGAATGTCCAGCTGGAGGCACTGGAGGAGGTTGTGTGTCCAAGGCAGAGGACAGGCTCTGAAAGCTACCTGAGGAAGGGACAGCAGTGTCTTTTTTAATTCAGTGCTGGAGCAGCTGGGCCCCTCCACTTGGAGGCACTCAAGGCCTTGGCAGGTACCCAGGGCATTTAGGGCCAGTATCACCCCCTCAGCACCTGGCACAGGGCAGAGGAGGGCATGGACTTCCTCAGGTGGAGCTTCAGTTAAATGAGCCCTTGCGCAGGGCTGTGGCAGCGTTTAAGCGTATGGCCATTCTACTCGCCTGAGTCACCTGGGTGCTGGTGGGAGCTATGGTACGAGGCGTTTTTCCCCTCCCCTTTGCTGAGCCTCCATGTTCTCTAGTCCCCAGGTGTCACTCACTGGTGCTTTTCCTTCCCTCATAGGTATTTCAGGGAAAGGGCCGGGAGCCTCCGGGAATCCTGATGCTCCTGGAAGTCCTGCTGGTGCCTTTGCTCGTATGTCGGACTCAATACCACCCCTCCCACCCCCACAGCAGCCTGTGGGTGAGGAGGATGAGGATGACTGGGAGTCATAGATGTGGTCAGTTGTGCATCAGTGTGAATCCCAGGACTTGTGAACTAAGCACCTTTCAGAGACACGAACCTGTGGAAGTACCTCCTGGAGGGTGGGCACTGGCATGGCAGGAGGACCCTGTCATTTATCCTTGAAGAGGAGCAGGAGCAACAGGAGCTAACCGCTGCTGAGGTTATAGTTATCAATGAGAGGTTTTCTTTTGCTGACTGCTATTCTCCACCCCAAATACTACATTCCATCTCAAATGCTGCTGCTGTTCATGCTGGTGCAATAAATCCTGCCTTAGCTGGTGGGCAGTGGGGCAGCCTGTGCTCAGAGGATCAGAACTAGCATTGCTCCTGATTTAAAGGGCCCTCAGTCTTTCCTAATGTGACTGGTGATGACTGCAAAAGCACCTCTGGCAGGCAAACAGCCCGTGCCTCATTTGTCTCCTTGCTGCTTGCTTGCTGAAGCTCCTGTTTGCTTGGTTGTTGCTGGAAGAGAGGTTTAAATCCTGGTGCCTCTGCACGTGATGGTTTCTTTCTCTACTTGGCTTATGGTAATTCTTTGCCTGTTGCTGTCTGAAAATGTCAATAAAGTTGAAGGAAGCAGGTCCTTGCAGCCTTCGCTTTGGTAAAAGCGGGAAGTGTGCTCAATTAAGCGTGTCTTAAGGGAAAGCCCAGCTGTCCACTCCCATCTCAGGCCAGGGCTAGCCTTACAACCCAGCACCACCAGCCACACTGCTGGAGGGCACCAGCTGTTACTAGCAGGTGCCCCCCACTCCCGCTGCTGCGTTCACAGCGGTTAAGGCAGAGCTTGCGCCAACGGGGGGCTTTGCACCCACTGAAGGGGCAGGACAGTTGTCAGAAGCAGCTGCTTCTTTCCCTGTGGAGCTAATTAACATCCAGGGAGCGGGTACCAGCTCTGTGTCTAATTATAAGTGCTTTTTTTCATTGTGAAGAGCTTTGAGAGGTAGCATCCAGCTGCTGAAATTGGAAAGGAGGCAGAACGGCTCCTGGGACGACTTGCTCAGGATGACAGAAAGAGCTGGGGCCTGCTGTGGGATTACACAGCTATCCCTGTTGTTATCGCTGCCCTCCAGCACTGACCCATGACCTAGGAAAGAAGCCCAGGAAAGTCATGCTAAAAAAAAAAAATAAAAAAAGGTTTTACCATTTTGCACAGAAAGCTACTTTGAATTCAAAAACCTAGGCAGTAAAAAAAGCAGAGCAATCCTGTGCTTAAGCATGATCAAAGGAGAAGTGCTGTGCTGTATTATGGCCGTATCTTTATTCCCCTTGCAAGAATGAACCACTCCTTGAATCCACTGCCTGCTTGAAGCAAGGTAGAAAGAAGGGGATAAGAAATGTTACCCACAGCTGCCCCGTGTCTTACCAGTCTGACTGTGTAATTCCAACATGACACAAACTAACAGCCTGATAGTTCACAATTCTTGTGAAAAGCTTTATGTTTTCATTGGTCATCAAGCCCCCTCCACTTGGTGGTTGATGGGAAAAGGCAGATGTGTTCAGTCAAAATAATTATACTCCCCATACTTAAGTGTTTGGGTTGAAAATATTTAATCACTTTAAATAAAACCTTAACAGCTGTGAACAAATAGGAGCCTGCCTCTACTACCTTCACCTGCATCAGACCTACAACCAGTTTCCCTCCTGGTTATGGTGCTGAGGGCTGTCTCACCATCACAGCGCTCAGATACTGAACAGCAAACATCCACAAAGGAGGCAGAAGGCAGAGATTCACAAACTCCTTGGTACAGAAGAGCAGGAACTTGTGTTGCTTCAGGTGTTCTTCAGAGGTGCAGCTCACAGAGTTGACCGACAGCCTGTTCTCTGGTCTGCATCACGAAGTGTCCGACTTCCCTCGATGGAACTAGGAACACACAAAACCGGACAGTTTGTCCCTGGCCTTACACTAAAGTGGAGGTTTGAGAAAAGTGCAGATGAGCACCGCAGGAAACAGTTTTGGTAGCAGCACATAAGATAGATACAAGTTCTGACCTTTCTTAGCTCTGCAAATGCTGATCCAAAGGCAGCTTTCACCTGGGTTCTCTCCCTGATCCACTGCGGCAGTTTGTTAAAGATGGCAGGGCGTGCGTACCTGTGGTCCAGGAGCAGGATGCTTGCAAAGTCCTTCCGATGGCGAATGGCTCTGCCTGTACAGAGTGTACAACCACATTAGAATGGCCCACTCAAGTGTTTGTTCTCAGGCAAGGAAGCTCATGTTCCCGTCATCTATACTTAGACTGATAGGTAACGCGTCCTTTTTCCCACCCTCCTACTTCAGTGCAGTCACATTTCGTATCCCCCAGCCTGTCCAAGGAAGGATGAATTACCTATTGACTGGTTTACTGCCTTCATGCACAGGTTTTCAATCAGCACTCTGCTAGGTGCCTGGCCAGCAGCTCTGGGCTGGAAAGGAGAAATAGGTAAGACTGAACATGACGCAGATGTAAATCAAACTAGGGAGCCTTAATGACAAAGTGAAGCAAATGCTTTTACCCCTGCAGAGTGAGTGGGCAGCCAAGCAGACCCCAAGCTGAGAGTAAGGAGGGACAGAAGAAAGGTTGCAGTCAGAAAACTATGTTGAACATCCACAAAGAGCCAGCCCACGGCCCCCTTGAAAGCAGAAAACCTGTCCCCAGCTGCCCAGGAACAGCATCTCCAGTGGGCAGTGACAAAGAACAAGTGAGATAAGAGGCGAAGTGACCCTGGCAAAGCAGCTTCTACCACCCTGCCACCTCCTCTGGTCTGAAGGGACTTTGCTCCCCTTGGAACTTGGTGTTCCCAGGGAGCCCCAGTGGTGTTTCCCTCCACTGAGCTTCTTCCCTGTGTTTAGGGCTGCCTGTACCTGTGCAGCGTGGAGAAGGCTGTGGTCTCAGTACTACACAGTCGGGGAAAAGAAGGCAAGCTCAGAGAAAAAAAAATATTTGAAGGCAGCCCTGGGACTCGTGTGCTGGGAGGAAAGTTAATACTAAAAAGGTGAAGTGAAAGAGGCAGAGGTGTAAGCGTCTCTGTTACCATTGTTTTGTCAAGCCAAGTCATTTTTTCCTGGAGCTCCGGAGATTTAATGTTGGGGTAAGGCATTCCCACCATAATCACACACCTGCAAGGGGCAAGGGAGGACTGCATTATTCTTAATGTCTCATCCTAGAACACTTTGCCAATAGACTGATAAATTAGAGGTCACTGCACCCCTGAAAGACAGCCAGCCCTGAAAACCAGAGGCGGCAATAAAGCACAGCAGTCTGACAAGCACGTTCCGAACGGAAAGCTGCAGAGGGATTCAGGGTGCCAGAACAAGGGATTATCTAGCACAGCGTGTCTAACTGCATTACTCACATGAAAAGTACTCTGGACAAGTGGGTTTTACATCACCCAGCAGACTTGGTCCCATTGGTTTAAGCATCAGCCCAAGCCATGTGCTCCCCAGGATTTTCTATCTATGCAAGTACCGGTGTCCATCCTGCTTGGAGTCACTGCACCACAAGCCCAGTGCTCACCTTCCAAGGAACAGCCACCTTACCTTCCCAGGTCATCGGAGAAGTTGATCCCTTCGCTCATTTTGCCTCCAACTACAGAAAGCAGCAGGGCCCCCGTCATCTGTCCTCCTGCCTGGCTGCAGCGCTGCAGGAGAGGGACCAGCGACTTAAACCAGAGTAGGGAAGATTTCTGTGCTTCAGAAACACTCCCACACCTGGGCTAGAACCCTCTTTCCATGTTAAAAGCTGCAATGCCCTCTTTAGCAGCACTCCCATACGCGGTTGGGATGCCACACTCCCACCAGCCTGCCAGCTCAGCTTACCTTTATGCACTTGGCATATTCCACCAGCACCTGCTCCACCTGGTTGGCTTTCTTAGGCTCCTGAAAGATCTGTCACAGGCACAGTGCGTCAGTTGCGGCAACAGGAAGCGAACAGTTTAAAGAAAGCAAATAATTTTACTCCCATGCCATTAAACAGCACATGGAACTAAGATCGGGGAAGGGCAAATTGCCTGAAAAACCAGCCCCTTTCCCCTCCACCCCGGAACAGCACTGCTTGCTCACTACAGCGCTTTTCAACTGGGCTGGCAGCTGCTTCTGCCCCTCCAACACTCCCTTTCAGCTTTGGCAGGCTTATCTAATTCTGCAAGAAGTTAAAAGTCAGCTGAGAGCTGAAAGGCAGGAAAGCAATGTGCACCTCTTCCATCTATGAATAAAAATCCAGCAGGGTGAGGAGACCCTCCAGCTGCAAGATCTTGGAGGAGAATGACAGGACCAATCAATTCAAATCACCAATTAATTCCAAGTAATAGCTCCCCTTGCCCAGTGAATAAATCAGTTTTCTATGCAAAGCATACATAAAGTAATATTTCTTTCTGTTATTCTAGCATGCCTAATTAGTTACTGAAAGCCCCTGAAGTTAATGGAGCTGCATTTTGGTAGATGCTGCACCTTGGCCAAAATCACAAGTTGTTTTCCTAGTAAAAAAAGAGGTGCAACATCTGCCTTTTCTGTGACAGTAAAGAACCTAAAGGATGTGTTTTCTCTTGGTTAGCAAGAAGTACTATCAAATTTTAGCAGCCAGAATCAGTCTTTCAGTAGAAAAATAACTGGCAATTACAAATATGTGCCAAGACTATTTAACTTATTAAAAAGTAGCTATTTAATCCTCTGATTTAAATTAATTTTCCCTCTGTAATTTATATATAATCCCAGTGTGACCTCACCACAGCCACCTCAGGAAAGACTTTAACCTTCCTCTGCTATGATATGATCTTGTGTGAGGGCAGCTGAAAGTCACACTTGCTGCACTCCTACCAAATTCCTTTGCTAACGCATATCCAATTTCCAGGAGACTGCAAAGGCCAACCAAGAACAAATCAGAGTTGAAAGGTAGAGCAAGCTGCGCGATTGTGGCACAAAGCCTTGGAGGCGCCAGGCAGACCATTGGGACCCTGACAGAACACACCTGAAAGGCACTATGAGTGATAGCTGCACAAGCACATGGAGAAGCTGAAACATAATGCTTCCACCACAAAAACCTACAGGCAGGTCCACGTGCCAGAATGCTTGCACCAAGGCTGTGAAATATCTGGGAGTGTGCTCTCCTAATCCACATGGTAAGTCATTTAGCTTTTGGTAAACAGAAGTCACAGCCAGGGTATACATAATTCTTTCCCCCCCTGCCCTGGCACATGATCCAAGATCCCTGCCCCACACCCTGAGACAGTCGGACTGCCTGACCTTCAGTACCCAAGCTTCAAATACTTGTGAGAGTCATTGCAAAGATTTTATATTTGCAGCGATCTCCCCATTTAATGTTTCTCATCACTTCTCCAACAGGAGTCACCACTACTAGTCTTTCAATTCTCCACTCTGCACTTCCACCAGAAGAACACCACCATTTGTCCCATGAACTGCAGTCTGTTCCCATTCTGCCTAGCCCTCAGTTGTGCTGCTTTGTGTTCAAGGGGCACACAGGCGAGCCTGGGAAAAACAAGTTCCCTATAAGAGCTCAACCTGAACAGCCCCCCAGCCACATGAGAACAAGCTCGGTGGTTATGGAAAGTGAGGATTGTCTCCCCCCACGGCCACTACACACACTGTGCACTTAAAGAATCTATAGCTGCATTTAATCTAATTTAGATCCCAGCTCAGTGATCAGCCGCCCGGGAAGTATCATTTATTCATTACTGGAGGGATTGCCTAGATAAACATCCGCTCTGCTCTGCTGTGCAGAGTATGAGAACAACTCAGCAAGAGAGGCCTGTAATGCATAGATAATTGTTTGATTTTTGAAACCTCCATTTAAAGTACCAACTGCCCCTGGCTGCACAATTACCCTCTTCTTAGTTGCCAGGCGGGTGAGCAGCCCCGTCTTCTCCCAGTGTGCGTACACCTGCTTCTCATATTCGTAGGAGGGGAAGAAGCACACCACACCCCCTGGGACCACGTTGCACAGGTTGCAAAGGATTCGACCCGTCTCATCCATCTGCAAGAGAGACAACAGCTATTGCAGCTGACAGGAGCTCCAGCTAATGCCACTCCAATTCTGTGCTCAATCCCAGGATCACACCTTGCCTGTGACATGCCTTGGGGGAAGGAAAAATGTGGGAAATATGCCAGGTCTAGGAGAGCTCTCTAGGGGAACTGGGAATCACCAAAAACCTCTTCACTGCTCGGCCTCTCCTCCTAGTCCAGGGTTTCTGTTACTGCTGTGGAGCAGCGGTCATTCGGGAGTGTTTATGTCTGTTGTTGCAGTGGATGGGACCTGTCACACTAGAACAGATGTGGACAGCTAGCTAGCACATCTGGTGGAGGTTCAGCAGGGGCAGAGCAGATCTAGTGTCTGGCCTTGGGTGCTTACTGGCCCACCAAAGGAAGAAGGAAAAAGTGCAGAAACATCTGCTGCTGCCCGTATGGTCTGGGCTGCACTCTGCAGGTCTACCACGCTCCACTGTCACTGAGCCCTTCAAACCGTGAAGCACAGTCAGAAATCTCCTTCTGACGTCCAGTATGCAAATGCAGGATCTCGGTACAGCCAAACAGGAGTTGCTAGTATTCCTCGTCTCCAATAGCTACCTCTGAGCAGGCAGCTCAAAACACCTTTTGCTGCTCCTCTTTCCCAATTACTCGGCAACACACCTGCCCCAAATCCCATGGATTTCCCCTGCCGTGGCTTTTGATCAGCCCACCTTTCAAACAGAGAGCACACTGTCCTATGAAACATAAGCATGTGAAGCAAAGAAGAGATACCAAGGAAAGGAAGAAAGGAAAGACTGACCATCTGAGGCAGGTCTCTTGTCTGGTAGGTGAACTCCAGCTGCTGGTTGGAAGGACCACTGCAGAGAATTATGGGTAAGATGTTTTCGGGAGGAATCACGTGTCCTGGAGACAAAAACAAGTAGCGAGAGTCAACATCACCACTGTGTGCACAAAGCCCGCTAGCTGAAGAGCTTTACCTGCGTGCAGTAAGGAACACATTTGCCTAAGTCACTCAGCTGCTCTGACTTACATCCCCTGAGCCCCTGGGAAGAAGGCACAGCACACTGCCTGCTGATATTGGGGAAGCTCAGAGTGGAAGGGACCTAGCACCACTCTCCTGCCGTGAAAGATGCCATGTTAGTGCTGACAAAACAGCACCAAAGGCAAACTGCAATACTCGGGTCCCGCAGAGGCAGATTATTACCCCTCCCTGCCACCCCGGCACACTCACCGCAAGAGAACTCCACGACACGTGCAGGGTCCACACCAGCACAGGACAGCAGCTGCTCTCGGAAATCGGCCACCTATGAACCACAAGCCAAAGAGAGTTAAAGCACCAGTGTCCCAAAAGACACTACATCAGCAACACTGGTACCGCTCCTTGAGCACCAGCGTCGAGGGAGAGCTGCTCAGCTCCATCCAGCGGGCTGCTGGCACAGGGGAGGCAGGCGCCCTCCGCGATGAGAGAAATCAAGGGAATGGCAACGCTGAGCACGCAGAAGGGGAAGGGCCTGCGTACATCCTGCAAGATCAGCCACGGCCTGAAGCGGCTGCCGAGCAGACAGCTCACCTACCTGGGCGGCCCGGCCGCCCGGCGCCGGGGCGCTGCCCCCGCTCNCCCGGCGGCCGCGCTCCGCCCCAGGGGAGAGGGGCCCCGCCAGCCCCGCGGCCGGCCCGCCCTCCGCCAAGGCCAGGCCGAGCGCCCGGGGCGGCCCTTCAAGCTGGCCCAAGCAGAACAGGCAGTGTGAAGGGGCGGGGGAACACACACGGATGACAACTCCCCTTTGGGTGCCCGTGGTCCCGAGCCTTGCGGTGGCCCCACTGCACACGGCCAGGTCCCCTGCCTGGAACCAGCCAGCTTCTTGGCCCAACACGCCCCAATGTCAGGCTTCCCCAGGCCCAAAACCCCATTACCAGGACTCCCAAGCACTGCACAGACCACAGCTTGGACTGCAACTACATCCTCTCTCCAAGTTGCAGTCTGAAAAGTTGGTTCAAAGTTGGAAAGGTGGCCTTCCAAAAGGAGGTCCTGCACTTCACAGCCTCCTTCCCTCCCTTGTCACCACAAGGGCAAAGAGGAAATTTCAGGACATTTGTGTCCAGGAACAGGATAAACATAACTAACTGGGATATCTGACACACTCCACTGCACCTGTACAACACAAACACACTGTCTCTTAGGCGCTAAAGCAATGGGAGAAGGATGACAAGCTGCCTGCCACCATACCAAGACCAAAGTCTTGATTTTTCTGAAAGATCCCCTATGGGATGGTTCCTGTGGGATCCCCATCCCTTTAGAAGGTCAGAAGGTTTTACAAGGTCCTCTGACCACTACTCATGCTAGTTCCAACCTACCATGAGCCCAGCCTCAGCCTGTATCGTCTTGAGGACAAGAAAGGCTGCCAAGGACAATCCTGCCCTTACACCTACAACCTTTTGCATAAACAGGCAGTGTGATGCCTCACACAGGGAAACCGCACCAGGGAGATAAAAGGGTAGGCAGGTAAGGTCTTTTGCCCCCAACACGCCATGGAAAGTGAGAAGAAGAGCACGTCCCAGTGGGGCTAGTCTGCTATCTTTCCATGCCTGCTTGCAGACAGCACCAGAGACCTCCTGAGAGCCCAGCATAGCATTCTTACTCCCTCACCGGCTGCATGGTGCCACCAGCAATGATTACAGCACGGCATTCTTCCACCACCTTGGCAAAATGGACAGCTGGATTCAGCAAGAGGAATTTGAGACTGCTCTGACCAACTGTGCCTGGGAAAAGGAGAGAGACAACATCAGGAACTAGCTGTGACACACACTCAGAGAGGGATTCTCCCTCCTGTCCTGGGCACTCTGGCAGGTCCCCACCTCTCAAAACAAGGACTTGCTGCTATTCAACACTGCCAGGGGCAGCAGTAGGTAATGCCAACCCAGAAGTTACCTCCCGCTTCCTAATCTTCCTGGAGCCGTGGAAGAGGTGCAATAAATGGCAAGACAAAAATCGACATCCAAAGCGGGAGCAGAGCTCTGCAAACCCTGACCCCAATGCCCTTCCTTAAGAATTCCTTTGGGTTCATGAGAGTCCTCACACAGGCCAAGTCTGCCAGCCTGCATCATGGACAGCACAGACGTGTTCCAGCAGGGCTGCAGGCTCCCCCCAGGCTCAGGATCTCCTCCCTCACTGCCAGTGAAGCGTCTTGCTTGCAACTCATGCCACCTCTCCCCAGCTTGCCCTTTCCAGTACCTTGCCTGTTGAGAATGACTCGTCCATCTTGGTTTGCATTCGTGAGGGCTGAGAGAAATCCTTCAATCTGCATCAGTGGAGAGGCAGTTCTGAGCTGGTCATTCTCAGCCTCCACAGGAGGGCTCTGGAGAGTACCGGCTGGCCAGAAGAGAAAAGGAGAGGCAGGCAACTTAGGCCACATTTCTGAAGACAGGGACTAAGCACAAAATGTAGATAGGTCCTTTCTACAGGAACATGATACCTGGTCTACATATGCAGGCAGAGAACAAAGACTCAATAAAGTGGAGAACCCAAATTCGGTCTCACTGCTAGGAAAAAAAAAAAGAAAGAGCTGGCTTTTGTAGCTGGCACCACTGAACAGAGCTACCCATGGTAGCTCAGGTTCCAGAGCCACCAGGTCACAGCAGGGCAAAGCTTAAGCATGTGCAGTGTAAACATGGAATCGCATCATTCAGCTTGGAAGGGACCTCAGGAGATCTTCTAATCATATGTATAGTTGCCTAGGTCATCTAGTCATATATATATTAAAAAACACCTGCGCAGGACAGCTTCTGCAGTCTATCGCGCTTCAAATCTGCCTCTTCCCTCTCCTCATGCAGATAGATGCAGGTTCCACATCCTCACTTTGTCAGCAGATGCACAAGTGGAGGATGTCTGAACTCACCCTCTTTATCAGATCCCTGCTGGAGGGTCAGAAGAAAGTTCTGCAAACCAGCCAACTTCTGGTTCTCCTTGTTGGTCTTCACAGCTGTGGCAGGGCTTCCATATCGCTCCACAAACCCAAAAAGCTGCCAAGCAAAAGCCAGTTAAGACTACCAACAGCAGGAATCGGACAAGATAACACGTTTGCTGACCTGCCACAGGTAAAGTTCCTTGGTAGGTGTTCGCAAACCAGCCCAGTCAGAATCTATCAGCCCAGAGCTCCCATTACTTTCCTTCACTCATTGAATCAAAACCAAAACAAGACTCTGATGTTTGTTCTTCCAGTGCAGGGCAGCCTACCAGGCTGGTGAGTTTGAGGCCAAGCAGCACAGAATTAGCACCCACTGCAATATTGTGGTACACCATGTTGTTTGCTTCTTCGCCGTATAACAAAAGGTAACCTGCCCATACAGTGCTTTTTGCAGGAACCACTTTGTTTGCAGAGCAGGGTGGAGAACATAGGCTCCCACCCCAGCTGCTGCATCTTCCACTTCAAACTCAATGTGTGAAACAGCATTTAAATGCTGTTGACCGTAAAGTCACAGGGGCAGTACCTTCCTACTGATGAGGCTCTTCTCACAGTAACGCTGAACCTGTTGGAGGAAGACAGAAAAATGAACGGACATTCAGCATCCCTTCTCCCATCCTGCTGCCCTTGATCCCTGTCCAGCAGGGATATCACTTGCTGTTCTTCCTGTGCTCTTGGGAGGGGTGCACGGTGCTTCGTGAGTGTTGCCTCCCAGACTACAGTTTATTACAAAGGCATTGCACCCAGAGTGGAAACACATGGTGTTAAGGTGCTGTGTCTGGAGGTTCGAGGGATGGGTTAGGTTATTGGAGTAGTATAGTTTCTTCAACCTCAACCCTTACAGTTCAGCTTTGCCTACAGACAGCCTCTGCATTTGTACATGTTTAATTGCTTGCTTCCCTCTACCCCAAGACCACCTATCCAGCTTTCATGCACAGCAGCAGAAGAGGTCTATACATTGGGGAGAACCTCCTAGAAAGCAGATTCTGCCATGTGAGCCTTGGCTCTACTTCCAGCTCTCACACACGCTTCCTGATAACCTTGAACAAGTCACCACCACTTGTGCCCTAGCAGACAACAACATTTGCATTACCTTGAAGAGGTTGATATTGTCAATCTGGCTCTGAAATAGAAAGTCATTGATGGATTTTAGCACTGTCCCTGAAAGAAAGGGGGGGAAAGAAGAATAAAAATTATTAGCTGCTGGGCCTGCAGCCCCTTACTGCCCACCCCCATGTCCCTGACTGATGGCTGCTTACCCCAGGTGTTCACTCCAGTCTTACCTGGTTGGGAAACTGCCTGACAGCTAGGATTTTGGTTCACATTACCTGTAAAACATGAAACCGATTCAAGAAAGGCTCGCAATGGGTCTGTCTTAAAATTAAGCAAGAGACTAACAACTGAGATGAAAGGGAGACCGCACCAGGACAAAACCCAAGAAATAACTATACATCTGCAAAATGTAGCTATACAGACAAAACATCAGCTCCTGCTCAGTTTTAATTTCCCCTGTAGGGTACCCCTACACTGTAGGACAAGTGTGCTGCTGCACTCTAAGAAACACCACCTACATTCCTTCTGTAGCAGGAGGCAGCAGGTAGGGTGGGTGCATACAAGTGCTCACACACTATGTAGTCATCATGCTGCAAAGATGAAGGGACAGGGACTGCAATGCATCCCTCACCCCTCCTCAATGCAGCAGTGGGGAGCTGGGAGGCGCACAGGCTGGCAGGCGATTGGGAAGAGGGGAAAACCTGAGGACAGCTCCACGCCCAGACCCTGACAGCCAGAACAGGATTAATTGCTGCCACTCACTGCGCTTTATGTCCTAGTGTTTAACACCCACCTCACATCTCACTTTTGCAGCCTCAATCATGAAGCTGTACACAGGCTGCATTTTCTAATGAAAGCACTTAACTGAGTGTGGGGAAGAGAAGAGTGGCAGGAACAGGGTGGGGAAGAGAAGCACACATTTGAGAGAAGGGCAGAGAGCACCACCAGGCCCCTGTCCCAAAGAGCTGCATTTCCCCTGGTCAAGGAGGAAGTTCTTTATGAAGTTATGACAGGCTCTCCTCAACTGAGGTCTCGCAAACAGCTCATTAGAGGAAAGGAGCCCTGCAGATGCCAGTGGATTTAAAAATCACAGCAAAATAGTATTTTTTTCATAACGGAAAGGCACCGCTCAAGAAAGACTCATTCTACAGAGGCACGCCTGACACAGGTAGAGGCTGTGCCACCAGATGACCCAGTAGATTTATTCTGTGCAGCTCTTGTGCTGTCCTGATCACTGTCACACATCTGCTGTATTCCTCACTTAGCGCCCTACCTTGTCCCCACTCAAATCAGATATGAAAACCACGCAGAAAAAGAGGGAAAATGCCTCTACCAACTTATGATATCACCTGCTGCTCCTCAGCTAATCAAACAAAGAGCGGGGTTCGGGCAGACACCAGTCAACATCCCTATGTTACAAAACAGCCCGAGAAATAAAATTACTGGCATCTGAACCTATACATGAGCAACACTTCACCACAGATTCTGCAGAGGGGGAAGGGGGACAACGCCCTGGGGACCACCAACTAGCTCAGAGTCTTATCAGCATCCCTGGAGATAGAATAGGTTTGCTTACCTCCTAGCATAGCCACAAACTGCTCCAGCAAATACAGGATCTGCTTAATGTACATCAAGTTCTTTGCCTTCAAACGTTTCCTGTGAAAAATGAGACAGGTGTTAGGCCCCAAAACATCTTCAGGAACTAACTCACAGCAGCTGAGCTGAAGAGACAAGCACCTGAACTCCCCTTCATTTTGGGGAGACAGGAACCAAGAATGATTTCTCCCAGGCTCACTCTCCCCATTTGTGACAGGGCATAGACCCCGGGATATCCTGCCCGAGGTCACCCCAGAGCACTCACCCATGCACCCCACACTGTTCCTACCATCGCCCTTCTCCTCACACATTAATTACAGTTTGTTTATTACAATGGCAGTGACATCTCAAGTCCCTGCTGCAATAACGCTCCACAAATTCAAAGTTATTAGCATAATCAACCACTGCAGGGATGAGAAGACACAAGATTTGACCAGAGCCAAAAAACACACATAGCTTCCTCCTCCTCAGAGCTTACTGCCTCTGCCATAATGCCAGTCAGCACATGAAAGACTAAGGTCCAAGAGAGACATGAAAGACTGAGTCTTTTGAAACTCTGCATCACAAAGCAGGAGCGATTAGAGGGAGATACTGGGAAAGGAACTGAGAGTATAACAGAAAGCCACAATCCTCAGGGTATCCCCCTTCTCACTGCTTAATACCAGCCCCAGGAGTCTGACTTAGACGGATTCTAGACAGAGATAATGAAGCAAGTGGCTTTTCATCTGCAGAAGTACTAATGCAAATAACTTTCCACCAGGGAAAAGCAAGAAAGACCCTGCAGACATGAGACAAGCCATGGCATCCACGCTGCCTGCCACTGTTGTGCTATTTTCCTCCGAGATCCTCACCTGTATCGCTCCATGTACTGTAACAGCTGGGAGTGGGCACAGCACAACTACACAAACAAAAAAAGGAGCTGTTATTACGAAGGAGCCAAGAAAGGGCGCTCTGCTGGATGCAGAGCTCACTCACCATTAACAGGCCAGGCTATGACTCACCTGAGAGCCGCTGACCTCCGCACTATGGATACAGGTGATGGTATCTATGAGGTTGTGGGCCTCATCAATGATTACGATCTGGTCCTTCAGCTTGATCCCAGCAGCGCTCCTGGTAGGCTCATGCAAGAGCATCTGATAGGGCAGCACCACCAGCTACGGGAGAAGCACACACTGCCCTGATTCTAGCTCTCATCCTTACAAACTTGGGGCACTTCCCAACCACTCATTAAAGGCCCATATCAGATGGCCTCGCAGAATTCAGTCAAGTTACTTACTCTTATTATGGGAAAGGCAGGAAGAGAGACAGGAGCACATGCTTGAGAGGGGCACTGGGATGTAAGCTAAAGAGAAATTATTATGCTACAACTGCATATCCGGCTCAGGTTGCCTTCCAAATCTCCTCTGAAGCACTGAAAGCATGTCTTCTGACAGAGAACCAAGCAAGAAAGAAGAGCGGTGGCAAGAGCTAAGATTACACACATGTATCAGTATTGCCTCAGTTATTGAGCCTTTCAAGTATTTCAGAATGCTGAGACATACTCACAGCCTCCCTATTAACTACAAATGGGTATTCTTCTTTTCCTTTTCTCTCTCTGCAAAACTACAGCTGACAGAAACATAGCCTGTTTACAAACTCCCACAGTATTGAGTAACAGTACAAATAGGCAATTAGTTTATTCTTACAGGCCCTGGCATTAATTTGGCTAAAAGTGTGTACACCTTACCTGAGCAGCAGGAATGGCGTATCGACTCCCATAATACGGGCAGGCTTTGGTTTCCCTTCCCAAAGCCACCAACTGCTCAATATCCTTCACTTCCACTAGAACTTCATCGCAGAGAAACTGCATTTGCTCATAGGAATAAAATGGGCATACAGTGCGACTCACACGTCTCTTCTTCCCTTCCATCTCTTCATCACTCTTCCTTTCTAACAGCAGAAATCAAAAGAAAGCTATGAGCAACACATAGCCTAAAACAACCATTTTGCAGAACCTCCTGGATTTCAAAGCAGGCTTTGTCATGTGTATTTTTAACCTATCATCTATTTAAAAATTATCCAGCAGTAGCATTTCCATCTCCACAGCGGACACTACTCTTGCCAGTTAGATTTAGCCATGTAACATCTTCCAACATTTCCAGTACTGAGTTACGAAGACAAAAATCCTTCTGTTGTGGAAGTTCTGACCAACTTAAGGCACTCAGAAAATACATACAGATCTCAGCATCCCAGCCTGGAGGACAAGAAGAGTAAAAGCACACGAATCTCTGGCTCTGCTTCTCCAACCTGTCATTTTCAAGCTCCTACCACTCTCTTGCTAGAACTGATTGGCAGAACACACTGTCTCCAGATTCTCATACCAGCTTTATCAGTGATTGCTTCCCCAGGCTGGAAGTGTTCCTACCATGTTTGTTCTTTTGCATCTCCATGCAGCGGTCATTGATGAGCTGGAGAGTCCCCAAGCGTAGCACCTCCTCATTCACACACAGGTTCTTGGACATGCAAAGAGAGGAAGCGGTAGGGGGTCATTAAGCACTGAGTGCCCCCTGTGCACCCTTTGCTGTAAAATAAAAGATTTCTTTAAAGCAGTCTCAGGCCAGATTCTGAAATGGAAAAGTTTATCGGTCAGGCATTGTGCATACTAACTGCTACAAATATGCTTAAAACCCATAAAAACTTAGCAAGGAGAAAAAATGAGAAAAGGTGCACTGAGATGGCTCACTGCTACATAACAGCTTCTAAAAAATGCTGCCAGAAGTAATACTAAGAGGAGCACCTTCCCAATGACTCAGACATCTGTAATATTCCACATCAGAAGAGATAAAACAGATTTTTGCATTTACATCAAAGGGTAAGTGGCCAAAACACAGCTCACAGATCTGTGTCGCGACCCATGACTCCTTTAGTTTTTCAATGGGAGATTCAGGCAATCCCTGAGATGCCTTCTGAGGCATCATATCCACACACCTCTTTGCAAAGTCTCTCATACTAAGTCAACATGCACTCTGGGTCCCTTGTGAACAATACGACATACCTGCCTGGATCCCAAGGACACCAGACGTGTGTCTTTGCCAAAAGGACTCTTTTGCACCTCACGCACAAACTGAGACAGCTGGGAGTGAGTGCGGCTGCAGTAGTAAATCTACAATGAGGAAGAACAAAGGGAAGACAAGAAGAACGTGGAAGCCAATCCCCTACCTACAACCAACCCCGCGAGGAGGCAGCCAAGCACCTCAACAAGGTTAATCTGGCTCAAGCCTTCAAAAAGACAAGAGAAGGTACATGTTTGAGTGTCACCTTACAACTGTTGAGGCCAACAGCCTTATCTTTGCTTTCTCCTATGCATTTGCCTTTGTTTCCATTTAATTTTCCAAGGTCCCTGTAATAGCAGGGACTAACCATTGGAGAGTAATAAAAAAAATGCTTCTTGCAGTGTGCTTTTATAGCAAGTCACAGCAAAAATTCAGCAGTGTGAGCAGAGCAGGCTGCTTATGCAGCCAGTGTAGTCCAGAAGGAGATAAGCACAGCAGAACTGGTTGCTATTATCAACAAACTTGTCAGTTTTTGGATGCTAGTTCCTAAATCCTTCTCTACCGGATGACTCTGGGAAGGGTGCAAGGAAGCCGTAATTCTGCTCACTCCTACACTGTTCTATGAGGCGGCACTATTTACTTTCCTCATCTCACCTTAGTCACATGCTCCTCTTCCAAATCATCGTCATCTTCTTCTAGCCTAAGAAAAGAGAAAGCTCAGTTTCCTTTCAGCAGGTCACTGACAGTTAGAATCAAATGATGCTCTACTACAAGAGAGGTCTCAAGAGAGATGGTTATGTCATCTCAAGAAGAGCCTCAGATCTTAACTGAGGAGGTAAAAGAAAAATCAACTTTTTAAGAATAGTGTAAGTGTGCACAATCAAGTCAAGCCTTGCTCTTTAATATAAAACTGTCTGTAGGGCTGTGTCTTTAGCAACTTCCAAGAATTTCTTTTTTTCTTTTAAAACTGGGGCTTCTAAGCCCTGGGCATAAGCTAATCAGTGCTATACTATTCTTTGGTGAGCTTATCTATTTATTTTTGTAAAACTTTCCCCTTAGAGCCAATTTACCACCCTCAAGCTATTGCATAAAGAAAAGCTTCAGGAAGATATTTAGCTGCCATAGAGTTCCTCAAAGGCAACAGCAGTTTAATGTTTGATAAACTACATACAGATGAAGTAGTTAAGTGTTTTGCAATTTTTAAGGCAGACGGATCTGTCTAGATACTAATTAGTAAATTTGTATTTTAAATGTATTTGACTTTTCCTGCTGAAGTATGGCTTCTGGCTTTCTGCATAAAGCAAATGTATGAGAGAGAAAAGTGTGCATGGGGTTTTCATGCTGAAGCTTAGTCTTTAGAAATGTGAACATCTCTCCCTTTAGAGTATCAAAAGATGCCAGTGCTAATCTGCAGGACTGATAGGTTCCTCTGATGCCCCAAGTTCCATTTTGCTTTTCTAATGCAAGGAACTTGATCTCACAGTCATTCACACAGCATCCAGAGGCATTCTTTGGGAAACTGGGCATGGATAAAGGCAGGACATTGCCACACGCTTTAAGAAAGATGCACTTTCTCAGGAAATGCTTCAGGTTGCTCTGATCAGTCTAACAAAAGCTTAAAAAACAAAACAAAACAAAATAAAATCCCCCCAGAACACCAAACCAACCAATTAAGCAAACAAACCCCCAGAACAACCACTACCTTACACAGCTTGAATGGGGGAGAAACTCCAGATCTGCACAATCACAGGTGAAATCTCTTTAATCAAGGCAAGCCAAAAACTATACAGAAAATGTTTCTTCAGCACGGAACCCCCTCAGTCCCTGTCCTTACCCAGATACCATTTTCTTTTCTTCATCACTCTCATATTCAGCAAGAATCAGCTCCTCCTCATTGTGATCCAGCTGCTCTAGAACATCCGCTCCCTCTGAAAGAACCTCCTTGCTGAGCTGAAGAAGGCGCTTTGTCTCATCCTCCTCAGATCTCTGAAAGGAACATGTGATCACATGATTTCTCATACAGAAAGAGAGGTAGCACACACGTCACTTTATGCCACAGACAGCTCAGAAGACAGCGCAGTCCCTCACCCGTAACACAGGGAATGGCTTGCTGGGTAAACCCCCAGCAGGACAAGCAAATGCACCAGTCTGAAGTTGTTCAGCCCCACAGAATGCAGCTGTTACCAACAACCGAAGGCTTGCCCACACAGACATATATGAAGGGGGAAACATAAAGAACCTTCTATGCAAAGGGCCCACTGAACTAATAGATCCTGAAATGACAATGTCCATGTAATCCAGTATTAGTTGCTTAAAGTAGCCCATAAAAGGTGTCCGCCTGAGAAAAAACAGTGTGTAAATAAACCCAACCAACCAAACATATAAGGACATAATTGAACACTCTGTCCACACTTAACTCAAAGCTCAGATAAACTCAGCGCTTGTTTTAGAATACAGAGCACAAGACTTCTCTTGCTGTTTCTTCTCCAGTTATGTGGTCCTATTCTAACACAGGTCTACCCCTCTACAAAAATTCCATTAAACTGTTGAAGAATAGTTTTCTGACTAACTTTGTGTTCTGATAAAGAAGAGTTTGTTTTTCAATCTGAAAACAGTATCTTCCAACTTCAATGAGCACTCCTTTACCACAGCATTGTGAAGAAATGCAGTTAGTGAGCACTACAGAAGAGATGAATCAGTTGCTTTTCCAAATCTCTGTATTTCTCTCTTTTGCTTTCTTGCTTTTTATCATGCTTTTATCATTTCACATGCTCTTCATCCTCCTTTAAGAGACAAAAGTTCTTTGTTCCACCTGTTTTTATTTGGTATTTATCTCTGAACCTTTGCTATTTCTGCCATATCCTTTCGACGGGAGTTGACCAAAACATAACATGGCATTTGAGATGGAGCACACTAGAAACTAATACCCTGGCAGCCTAATAAGTCTGCCTGTTTGGGGATGTGAAGCGGGTATTTCTGGGAAGTTTGACTCATACCACTGAAAAGCCCTTAGAGTCAAGAATACTGAAGCCAGTTCGCTCATCTAAATGGCAGGAAAATATATCTGTGAACTTTTTATATGTAGAAAAAAGACATTTCTGAACAATACAATCATGTTTGCTATGAAAGTATACAGATACAGTCATTCCCTAGTGGTGGGCAAAGTACAACCAAAGTCTGACCTGGCTTTTTTGAAGGGGTCTTCTGTTCCCATGATCTTAAATTTAATCACAGTTCTACAGGTTTTATTCCAGAAGTACAGAGTGTTCACACATGCTCATAAAACAGAGAATTTTCAAAAAAAAAAAAATATCCAGGTATTAAAGCTTTTAAAACAAAAGCAGAGGGCCAGAAGGCCATCAGAACACATGCCCTTTCTACCCACACACAAGCATCGTCACACATAAAAAGAAAATCTAACCAAAGATTTTGGATGGCCAATTTCAGCAACCTAATACAAAGAGCTCCCCAAACAGACGGGTTGGAAAATTCAGAGTGAAGTCTGTATAAGCAAGTATGAACACCACTCGATGTAACCAAACCAGAAAGTTCTAATCTCTGCAGGATAACTCACCTTTCTCTTTGCTGCGTATTTTAACTGCACATTATGGCGAATTTTCTCAAGACGATCTTCTCGCTTTTTCCTCCTGATCTGCTCTTCCTAAAATAAAGGGAGAGTGAAGGAAGGACGAAGTGTATTTAGTCCTAAACCCTGGGTATAATTACTTTCCTACTCCCTGGGTACAGAAAAAAATTAACTCTGAAACAAAATTGTCAGTACACAGTCCCTTTCTCCTGGAGTGCCCACCTATTATATGTTACTATGTTCAGAGTGATATAGTTTCCTATCTTACACAGCCTGCATGGCAATGCCTCGTCCCTTGTAACTGAAACAAAGTCCTGTGAAGGACAAAGACAACCATCAAAGTTTGCCTCAGTTGTTTTTCCAATCATCACCCAGGCTATCAGCCTGTCTGATCCTCACACCTCGGTATTTTACCCATCCTCTACACATGAGCATCTCTCAACCTTTAGCCTGTCCACCATGTCCCGCTCTTCTTTCTTCTGCACAAATGCTGTAACCCAGTCCGGTTCCCCAGCGGCGTCTTCGCTATCTGGGCGTCCCGGCTCAGCTGAAGTCAGCCGCTTCTTCCCCTCCTGTCCGCTGTCCTCGAGTGCCAGAAGTCGCGCCTCCTCCTGCTGCTTTTTCTCCTCAAAGTCTCGGAGCCAGGAGAGGGCCCCGCAGATGAGACTCAGCGACTTTCCCTGCCGTAGAAAAGAACCCAGATGCGGCCCCGTGGCTGGAGCGCTGCTGTCACCGACGCTCACACAGCGGTGCCCCTCCGCAGGGACGACCCCTCGGTGGCAGACCCTTCTGAGCGGGATCAGGCCCAGACCCGGCCCCTTCCCCCGGGTTACCACCGTCCCTCCTCACCGAGGCGGACCTCCGTCCTCCTCCCGGGTGACGGCTCCCTGCCACCGCCCGAGCCTCCCGGACCCCGGCTGCCGCCGTCCCCCCGCACCGGCTCACCGTGCCCGTGGGGCTCTCGAAGATCCCGACGCGGCCGGCCTCCAGCGCGCCGTATAGCGCCGCCATGAACCGCTCCTGGATGAGGTAGGGCGTGTAGGGGAACGGGAACCGGCCCCCCCCAGGGCCGCCCGCCGCCCCACTTGCCATCCCGCGCGCTGCCGCCGCCGCCCCGCTTCGAACCGAGCGCCGGAGATGCCCCGCCCCCTTCCCGTGACGCTCCAGTGACGGCCGGCGCGGGGCGGAAGGCCTGCGCCTCCCCCGGGGCTGGCGGGGCCTGCCCTGACCGGCGGGGCCGGGCCGGGCCTGCCCGGGCCCGGCCCTCGCCCCCTGCGGGCTGAGCGTGCCCCCGGCCTTTCTCCGGGCCATGACTCCTCCTCCGCGACACCCGGGAAGCCGTGGGTAACGCTGCCTCTCCAGCCCCAAGTCCTGGTTCCTGAAACCGCTCTTCGCTATCGGTTACGGCTGTGCCGCCTCCGGCAGCGCCTCGCGCCTTTTCCTGGACATTTCCTACACGGCCACGGCCGCGGCCGCCAGCGAAGCACCAGGGCTGGGGGGGCCGGGCCGGGCCGCAGGGGGCATGGAGGGCCGGCCGCCCTGCGGTGGACGCCCGCATGCCTGCTCGTCAGGCCGGGGCTTGGGAAGAGGCCAGGGCTGCCCGGGGACAACCTGCGCCACAACCAAACTCAGAGCAGGGCCGACTCCCGTTTACAATTTCACTCCCATTGTACACAAGGATAGAAAACTGAATTGTACAGAGGAAAAAAAAAAGGTTTTATTTAGCATGGAAACACATAGCTAGTAATAAAACAGAGCAATATAGAGGAGGTTTATGTAATACACGGTCATTAGCATAGAAATAAATGCAAATATAGTAACTCCTAACTGTCAACACTGAACTTGATATGTTAATACTTTACAAACAATAGTGAGCTAAAGAAGAGTATTCTATCGTAAAAAGGACTACAAAATTGCAAACGGTCTCTGGACTACCAGTAGGAACTCATCATGTACCGACTGTCTAGTACATCTTGGTGGGGGGGGGGGAATATTTTTTTTGGTTAAATAAGGTAAGGCCACATTTTTACCCATGTTTTGTTGATGTCCCATGTTGGGCGGTGTATCAAACCAGCAAGGACAGATTTGGGAGAAATTGCCACAGACTAGTAATGGGCAGCATTCCAACTGGAAATGCTTGCACATCCGTGTTTTCTGGGAACAGCCACGACAGTTTTGCATTACTCAGCTATCATGTCACTCAGGCTTTGCATGTGGAGGTAGGAATTCATTGTTCCATATGAAATTTGGAAAAGAGGAAGAAAAGACAAATAGATTGAAGTTCAGCTCCGAAGTCTTAGACTCAAAAGGTTTGGAAGCACCTTGTCAAGTACTGGGTAAACTTACTACGTTCATGAAAAATAAGGGAAGGTAACAAAAAAGAGAGTTCCTAAGACGACTACGGTGTCTAACAAGCCCAAGTTTTGAGTCAGAACCAACCTGGAACTTTCTATTTTCATCTTCACTTTAGTTGAAAAGTTATTTTACAAGCCTGATTCTCCCAGTTGTTATTCTACCGCATATTCACAGTCCCCAGTTTACCCAGAAGCTGGTGCCCATTCCTCAGGCTCTCGGCACTCTTCCTAAACCACCAGCACTCGGCTCTTAGAACCAACTCCTTGCTTCCAGACCTCCTAATGGTTTTTGTGCCACTGGGGTTAAGTACCCAGCCCTGACACCAGTTACTGTGTCTCCAGTCAGTCTCTTCCCACTGTGGTTCTCATCACCCACCTTTTTCAGGTGCCCCCAAACACTGCTTTTGTTTCCTGCTCTGAACACCCACTCCAGCCCTATGGCAGAAGTGAGCGGGAAGTGAGTGTTCTCCTACCCACCATACATTTATAAGGTTTCTTGGCCACATGGATTTTCAAATGCACTTTAAGCGTTGAGCTTTTCCGGAAGCTTTTCCCACACTCGCCACACTCGTAGGGCTTGGCTCCTGCATGGATCCTCAGGTGGGCACCGAGGGCTGAGCTGTGCCTGAATGTTTTTCCACACTCCTCGCACTTGTAGGGTCTCTCCCCGCGGTGGATCCTCAGGTGCACGTTGAGAGCCGAGCTCCGACGGAAGCTGTCCCCGCACTCCACACAGATGTAGGGCCGTTCCTCAGCGTGTGTGGTCTGGTGCTTGGCCAGAGTGGAGCGGTCGCTGCACCTCCGGCCACACTCGGCACACTGGTAGGGGTTGGGCAGGAGGCCGCCGTGGTAAATGGGCAAGGCCTTACCCCCGTGGATCCGGCGATGAGTGGTGAGTGCCGAGCTCTGACTAAAGCCCTTCCCGCACACGGGGCACTTGTAGGGCTTCTCGCCCGTGTGTGTTCGCATGTGGGTCACCAGTGAGGAGCTCTGCCGGAAGGTTTTCCCACACTCAGTGCACTCGTACGGTTTCTCTCCCGTGTGGATCCTCTGATGCCGAATGATGGCTGAGCTGTCCCGGAAACGCTTCCCGCACTCCTGGCACTTGTGGGGCTTCTCTCCGGTGTGGACTCTCCGGTGTATGATCAGGGAGGAGCGGTCGCTGAAGCTTTTCTCACACCGGGGGCAATTAAAGGGTTTCTCACCTTTGTGGCTTCGCTGGTGGACAATGAGATGCGAGTTCTGGCTGAAGCTCTTCCCGCATTCGTTGCACTGGTATTGTCTCTCTCCTGTGTGGGTCCGCTGGTGCCTGATCACATTGGACCTCTGGCTGAAGGTCTTCTCGCACTCGTTGCACTGGTAGGGCTTCTCACCAGTGTGGATCCGCTGGTGTTTGATCAGGTCCGAGTTGCGGGTGAAACTCTTCCCACATTCGGAGCAGCTGAAGGGTTTCTCTGCCAGGTGGATCCTCTGGTGCTGGCTCAGGTATGAGCTCCGGCTGAAGCTCTTCCCACACTCGGGACACTCATAGGTTTTCTCTCCCACCTGCTGAATCCAAATGGCACCATTCCCACACATGAGTGGGTCTGGCTTGTCCCCAGCAAGGACAACCTTGCTGATGTGGGCTCCACCACTGTCCTCGCACTCCCAGACTTCCATCCCATGGGGAGTTACCATTCCCAGTCTCTTTCCAAAAGACGTCTCCACCTCATTTTCTGTCTCCAGCTCCTGTTTGTGGTCCTGTCTTTGATCGGCATCCTGGGGGGTATCTCCTGTGAGCCTTCTGGAGGGGAACAGATGCAGTTCAGCTCTCACAGGACTTTCCTGATGAAGCTTGCCCTTCTGTGTGTCGCCCATGGTCCTGTCACCTGCTGGAGTGAACAGAGGAACTAGCAATGGATAACCCCTACCCTGCTTCTCTGAGGGAGAAGTCCAAACAGGGCAACCGCAGAGACCTGCTGCACGTCAGCCACCATTAGCTAACAGTGCAGGAGCCAGCGCCTTGGTATCTTCTCTGGGCAGAGTGAAGGCACAGAGACCAAGGAGCACGGGAAGGGAGTGTGACCCGAGGATGGGCAGCCACTGTGGCACACATGGCAAAGAGGGTCCTCTGTCATAAAGTTACAGCCCTGAAGGACAAAACCTGTCACCTGTTTGTCCTCAAAGTTCCCATGTCTAGCGAGGTTAGAGGAACATCATCACTGCTCTCCTCAACAACCCCCACCGTAGCTACTTCTCCCATTGCCTATGAATCACTGCTCTTCTTCCAGCATTCCCATGCTTAATCAGGGAAGGAAGCAGCCAACACCACAGGAACATCCACCCTGCCAAGTAGACTATTTTCTTTCTTCTTTCTTCTTTCCAGTCATAGCCCTTTTCCTTAAAAAGAAGCCCTATTCTGCAGCAAATTGTATCTAGATTTTGTCTACAGAACAGATAGGCAAGTGAGTGGAACGATAAACTTTTATTAATCAAGTGTGGAAATTAACATTTAGACTGAAACATCTAGAGCCTCCTGTTTTTTTATTACTTATAGTCATATGGAGAACACACCTCAGAAATGGATCCTGGCATGTGAGGTAAGCCGATTAGCTGGATGGCACTGCTTACGGAGCTGACATCATCCTCTTACGTGTGGGAGGTCCAAATATGAGATGAATGCAGCAGGATAAACCCCTCAGGTTTTGTTTTGGGTGATCTGCTGATTTTGGAAGACAACACCACACTGTTTATACTGATTTCCAAAATGTTGTTTACAACACTCAGGGCTGAGAAACATTTGTAGTACAAATAAAGCTATAGCACTGGCCCAAGGCATGCACCCCAAGGCAGCAAAATGACCAATAAAACATTAAAAATACTGTCAGCGTGAAAGGAAGAAAAAGCCACACTTTGGCCTTCTAACATTCTGAGTATAGTCTTTGCTGAAGAATACACGGGATTTTATTTAATTTTGGGTAGGCTCTTTTTGAAAGGGCATTAGATTCCCCAGGATTGTGTTTCATCTTTATTGTACCCTGCCTATGAATCTTCCTGAAAGCAGAATCTACATAGTATGGGAGCAGAAGAGGAAGGATGAGTGTGGAGCGTGCAGCACAGTGCATGCCAAATTTTCAACATTCAGCTCTTTTCTTCCCTTCTCAGACATGCTCTATTCAATTTCTCACCTTGTGAGCAATCTCTCTACTGTCTCGGTGTTTAGCTGCTTCTGGCCACAAAGCTGTTTCTCTTCACTCTACCCAGGAGGTTAAAGCCAAGTCAGGGACTGCAGATCCTGATCAGAGGAAAGAAAACAGATGTAATAAATACCCATCATAGTAGCGGTGCTGTAGAGTGAGATTACAGGAGAGTAAGTATTTAGAAGACAAAAGCAACCAGAGGAAAATGACACCCAGAAACATGAGTCAGGGTCACCGCCTGTTTTGCCACGCACACCGTGACACCACCGTTCGGGTCCAATAACCAGGGCCAGCTCACGTAGCAAAGATGGGGTCAACTGCACATGCTGCAGAGAGCTGCCTGCCAGCTTGCTGCCTTCTCACAAGTGTCTGGATGTTCCTCCTGCTGCCCTTTCAGACCAAAAATGCCTCCTACTGAGTTTTGTATAAGAATATATTGATTCCTCAAACCATTTTCTCTCCATCACCTTTCTTCCTAGTGAATTAAATGAGAACATAATGTAGTTAATGCAGTTCTGTTCTGCAGGCGGAGGAAAAATGCCACCTTCACAACTGGGCTGCTTTCTGCGTCTGTCTGGAGTCCCGTTTATTGCCTCTACCGAAGGAGTATTTTGCTTGGTTGCTCTCAGTGGCTCAGCCAGGCACGCACAGGTCTGGGCGAGAGAAGAGATTTTGGTCTGCTCACACATTATCGACAGGAGCAGTCTGAAGGCAGAATTTCCTGTCGTGTGCTCCAGAAAAATGGCAATTTGGCTGCCTCGTTCTAGATGGAGTTTACAGGGCTGGCAGTGAGCAGCAAAAAACAGTCACACACACCTGTTTATGCATGAACACCAAGCTGATTTAGTCTGGCCAGTTTTGACAGCCAACACGCAATCCCTCTTCTCAAGGATCTCTTTTCAGAGCAGAACTATGCTGCGCAGGAGTGAGATTTGTGGGATAGAAAATTAGGTCACCCATTTAGCTTTAGCACTACATTTGTGTGGTGGTATTTGTACAGAGGCATTTTAAGATGCTGAGGGCTCGGTGGCGTCCTAGAAACGTATAGGTTACAGAAAGCAAACGCTTAAAAAACTGCACATGTGAATGCCAGCTCCGCAATGGCATGGAACCATTTTGGTCACATGGATTCCCACCATGCCACTAGGAACAAGCGCAAAATTACTCATGACTGGATGTTCCTCAGAAAAAGAAATGTAAACCAGCATCTTTTCCTTTCAAAATGAGAAACAAACTGAACTGGCTGCTCAGTGGTGTACCAGAGGAGGGTATTGCGATAGACGTCGGTTGCCAGACCCTCCCAAGGACAGAGGGAAGCTTTCCCCACCTGCATAATGCCACCGTGACAAAAGGCGGCCCCTGATAAAATGGAGAGCTGACATTTTGTTGGCTCTGCTTCAGCCTGGAGTCATCTCCTTCCTGCTCCCTGCTGCCTCCTCCACAGTGGATTCGGTGGGCATCACCCCTCGGGGAGAGGGTGTTTCCACTCCTCCAGGCAGCAGGCAGTGGCTGCAGGTTCTGATCCCAGGTAAGAGGCAGGGAAGCTGAGGTCTCTGTCTCCATACATCCTCCATCCACCTACGAGGCAGTGCTGCTCTGCAGGTTAAGCCTGACCCTGCTGAACCAGCCTTCTGATTTTAAGAGGAGAGAAATGTCCTTCTGGTTCAGTCCCTTCCTGCTGTTGTTCGAAAGCTGCTGCAAGCACATGGTCAATACGCACCCTAAAATGGTGGGTGAGCACCTGCAGAAGGCGGAAAATGGATGCAGGAGACAGCTGATGTTGTGCAGAGCCAGGCAGGTTGTGGGACATGGCAGAAAAGCACGTTGTGTTATGGGTAATAAAGATCTGTCCCAAAACAAGATGGGAAACGTGAAACGCCACTGAGCACCAGACAGGGACAAGATGCCAGTCTCCAGAGCAGCCATGTTTGGACAACACTGAGTGCCCAAGCAGCGTCCTGGCTGATGAGGTAACTTGGTCCTTACGAGGCCAAACGCGGAATGAGAGAGGTGACCTCTCTCGTTTGGTAGCATGGGGAGGCGATGGGCTGCACCGAGCTCCTATGACGATGCCCAGACAGGCCCCAAAGGGGCTGCCCCATGAAGGACGCAGCTGAGTGAGCCACCACCGAGACCACAAGCCTCGCAGAGGCATGGAGAACAGAAAGCTGCCGTGGATATCAACCCAGGGGAACCAAATACCTTCCGTGGGGACTTTCTCCAAGTTTGGACCCGGTGGCACAGCGAGGAGGAAGGGCAGACCCCGCTGCTGCAGGAGGTGGGCCGTGTCCAAACTCAGCCTCAGGCAGGCAGCCGCCACTGCCTTCTCCGACACAAACCCAGCGCCACAAACCCAGTGCCGGGCAGCGTGCAGGGCCGGGGGTGGGCACGAGGGGAGGCAGAGGGAGGTGTGGGTGAGAGGGAGTGGGGGCAGTGGCAGAAGGAACAGTGGGAACAGAGGTGTCTGTGACACCACAAGCCATGCCGTTGCTCCCAGCTCTCCTGGGTGAACCCGGTGGGGCAGGAGGAGGACGCAGGCAGGTGGGCAAAGCAGTGGAGGTGACACCTCCGGCAGCACAGGGGACCCCAGGCTGTTACAGGCACCACTCACGGTGTGATGTCGGCCACGGGGGCTTGTCTGGTTTTGTCTGGTGAGTAGGAAATGTCTCTCCTTCAAGCCAGGTTGTGAGGAAGGGCGGCCGACCTGGCTGCTCTTTACCCCTCCCCATTGCTCCTCAGCTTTGGCAATTTAGAGGTAAGAGGAAGAGACGGGAGCACCCTCAAACGCCTCAGGTGCCAAGATCTCAGGTGCTTAAAATTTTGCCGGTCTTCACCCCTTGGAGCTGGTATTTTATTCATCAAGGAGGGCCAGAGAGTAACCAAGGAGCCAGGGAGGAGGACTGGGAGCTGGATGCGGTGGGCAGAGGCTGGAGCAGAGGTGGAGACTGGAAACGCAATGATGGGGACAGCTGGGTGCGTAAACCAGACATGAGTGCAAAGGCAGAGATCTGGAGTTGACCCTCAAAGCCAGAAGGGAAGAGCTGGGCAGGTGAAGTGACAGGGGAGGCAGGAGAAAGAGGTCTGAGAGAGGACCTTGGTTAAAGACAAACAGAAAGGGATACAGCTGGAAGAATTGGATAGAAAGGCCAGGCTGCTCTGGCCACATCCTGGTGGGAGACCATGGAGGGGTCCCGTATCCCCCTGTCTCCTCATTCCCCTGCTTTCTGCAAACCTCCACACAGTCACCTGGCAAAGCGTGGTGCTCTGATCTCATACTGCCTCACTGGGTGCTTGATAACCCCAGCTGTCCTCTCGGGGGAAAAGTTACATGCTTTTGTTTGATCCTGCTGCATCTGCAGACACATAGGTGTTAATAAGATAGAGGCCACGAGGAAATTTTTAAGTTTGTTTTTACCCAAAGGGGAAAAAAAAGACATCTTAGGTTAAGAGACCATTACAGAGGTTGCAAAGTCAAACTTGGAGCATGCCGTTTTGCAACCTTAGATTTGTTCCCCCTGTGCATAGACATAGTAACCCAGTTCTTTAATTACCTGGCTTCACTTTTTTCACATGGGTTTTGGCTTCTTTAGCTCCTGGATGGACACTGCCTTTCTAATGAGCCGCTATTGAGTATGTTATGTCACCCTTATTGTTCCGTGTTTGACTCTCTGATTTATTTACTGATCCCATTTGAACTCTGCCATAGGCAGAATGACTCATTTCCTCATGAACTTTTTACATACTCTATGTTTTAGTGCTTCACAGCTATTAATTGGTCTATAGCGATTTTGCAAATGGCAAAATGAGGGCTGAGAGGGATTAAAGTCAAAAACATCCACTACTTTTAGAATCTCAGTTTGAGATATCTCAGCCCTGTCTTCTCAGAGTACACATGCTAATGTAGCACTTACTTGCCATTCAAAATACACCACACGCAGACTCCAAAACTGCACGAGAGCTCAGCCTTCCTATAAATGGCAACCCACAAGGTAAGGAAAATGCCATTAATAACACGCTAAGAAAGCTGGTACTTGCCTAGCATCACACAGGACCCTCTGTGGTGTAGCCAGGAATAAAACCTACTTCTTGGAAAAGTATCCACAAAACTACCCTTGCCCTTCCAGCATCTGCCTGACTCATTCTTCCATACACCTTCCAAGCTGTGGGAAATGAGGCAGATGTCATGGATATAGTAAGTACCTAACCCAAGAAACTGATTCCCTGCCAGAGCAGATCCAGTCTCTACACTGAAAGAGCTGCAAGTCTTAAGGAAAGAAGAGTAGGTTGCTGTGTACTTAAAGAATGTATAAAAAGCATATGCAAGAGGAGATGAAATTGAGATTGCACATGAAGCTTTTATTTGGGTACATCTAGCCTCCAAATGTTTGATTTCACAAGCTTTCGTAATGCTTTTTACAGGGAAGAACTGGCTTTAAGTTTTGCATAAGGGTTCAGTGAATGCTTGGAGCGTTGTAAGGGCATACGCACGTCCATTGGGGCATGCTCCATTAACTCAAGGGGTCTGGACCCACTTACCCAGAGGAAGAGAATTTGCAAAGGCTAACATTTTGAGAGGAAACAGTCTCCTCGCTCCAGCCCCAACAGCGGAGCTGCATTCCCAGTTTCAGCCATGACTTCCAAGACATTTCTCCCAGTTCAAGATTTGAATCTCCAGAGCTTTGGTCAAGGTCCCTCAGCCATGTACTGTCCCCAAAATACTACACCACTTTCAACATGGGCGGAGCAGGTTTTCCCCAAGTCTAGACCCCCATCTTAAGCCTGTTACTGCATTTCCCATGTGCTGGATCCTGCACCCAGAGAAGGCAACAGAGATCAGCCCTCCATCTCTTCTGAGTGTGCCATGGTTAGCATTTCCTCCTCCCTCTGACTCCCTACATTTTATTTTTCACCAGTGCTCTTGGGTTGGGGCTGCATAGCTCGCCCTTGGGACAGGAAGGCAGAGCAGCTGGGAACGCCGCTCTCAGACCAGGAGTACCGCCAGTTCTTCAGGTCCCTCCAGACTGCCCACCGTGCCAGCGCTGCCTGCCTCCTTCGTGAGCTGTACGGCTGCCAGAACCCCCTGGTCCAGAGACTGGACGAGTACGAAAACCACGGAGTCATCCCTGAGGGTAAAGCCGACCATGAGTCCCAAGGGCAGGCAGATGGATGGGGGTCCTACACGGCCAGCACTGGACCTGATTGCGGGGAGGGGACAGAGACTCATGAGATGGTGGGGGAGAGGGGTGGGTAGCAATCCTGTGGTGAGGAGAAGACGTCTGCTTGTGAGCATCCTCTCTCACACCTGATTGCATCCAAATGTGTCCCTGGGACCAGCCTCCTCTCACACCTTGGGTCACGGAGATGACCAAGAAGCAGTGGAGTTTCTCGCCGAGGTTCAGGGAGGCACCCAAATGGCATGGAGGTTTTCATGGAGGGATGTGATTCGACAGTGAGGTTATTGCTGAGGGCTGGTGGTACCCCAGCACTGGAGTTTACCACTGAGTCTGTATCTTTATTTGCTTCTTTCCAGGGCCCATATGCTCTGAACTGCCAGGAACTCCTTCCTTTCCCAGCTTCTGCACCTTTTCTTTTTACCGCTGTACTAGGAAAAGGTATTTCATTAAGGTGAGTTATTTAGCTATTTCCTGAAGACTATGGTGTGATCTGGGCAAGTAACAGGCAAAAGGGAGGGCCCTGAAAATGAGGAAGTGGAAAAACAGGAGGCTAAAAGACAGGGAAGATAGAAGAGAGCCGTGGGCAGCCCACCTTCCAGGGGCACTCACACCAAGCTGAATAGCTTACACAGATGGCACCTGCAGCCACTTGCCAAAAAGGAGACTTTGCGGAAGGTATTCTTGAAGAAAATGAGCCTTTGAGGACCACCTCGGCCCTTATCTCCAGCTCTCATTCCCAACCAAGTTGAGACAATCTAGGTTACTGCAGGAGAAAGGGTGATTCATGCAGGCTAGAAGGGAAGGAAAGTAAAGAGAAAGACAACTGACAGTCACAAGAGACTTATGGGGAGCCTTGACAAGGAAAGGAGAAGGTGGTTTCTTTCCTTTCTTGGGCTCATCTTTGTAGGGAGTGGGAAAGATGGGATTGTGCAGTGATTGCTAAGCCCATAGAACAGGGGGGTGGCTAGGTGCCTGCTCCTGAAGCCTACCGCCTCTACAGAGGTATGTTTTCTCCTCCACAGAGGATTGCATGCCCAGAAGAGGGCAAAGCCAAGCCAGGCAGCACACGAACCTTCAACGACATGACCATCAGCACTGATGCCATGTTGTCTGGCACCTTCAGTCCCCAGCCCCTTTTTCCCATGTCTCCCACAACCACCCAGCCAGCCCACTCCAACCCTGACACGGAAGTAGCTGTGATCCCCACCTCCTTACCTGAGGGCACACCATGGCCAAGGAGCATGCAACTAAATCCTTCTGACCCACATGCCACAGAGGTGACAGCCACTGGCCAGCAGCAAGGACAGCTGCCCACCAGTGACATCCAGGATCTTCTCCTGAGGCTACAAGATACCCATGTGCAGAGTTCACTGCAGACGCTTCAGCGGTTGTTGGCCATGGGGAAGGAAGTGTGGGAGGCAGAGTTGCAGGCTGCCGCCCTGAAGCTGCTGGTGGCCCTGAACAATGCAAGTGTGTCTCAGTGGGCAACCAGCACTGATACAGGGCACAGAAGAGAGAATTGAGCAGCAAAGGAGGATCAGCCATTGTGGCTCTTTGCCTGGTGTCGAGTCAGATACGCTGTCTCAGAGAGGACATATGGAACACAGAAACAAGAGAAGGAATCCTCCTTCCTAGGACTGAGTCATGGTCAAGGTCGACAGAGCTTCCCCAGGCCAACAGCATGGGAACCAAGGGGAAAAGCTGTCTTTTCCAAGTGCAATGGAAAACCCAGGCATGTGAAATGGTATTGCTCAGGATTCAGAGAGAAAGATGTTACCCTTTCAGAAATGACTGTATTGAAGAGATACTGTCCTCTCCCACACAAACTGTTTACCCGCTCTTGTTTAATCTGGGACACAGCTATTCTTGAACAAGGCAAGATGGAAAAATAATTCATTCTTCCTGCCTGGGGTTGTGCCATCACCACTAGCTCTTTGTCCTGGGCAGAGAGATGGGGTTTGTTGTGTCATTCAGTGAATGTCATGGAAGAATGCTGGCCTTTCTTCATCAAGTATAGGTATTTCTGCTCAGAAGCATTAAGGGAAGAATCTTCTTTGGAAGCAGGTGTGTGAATATACATACATATATACACAAGGGGTACTCTCTGAATGCAGGAAGGCCTTACCCTGCAAGGGAACTGCTGGTCTAGTGTTCTCCTTGTATTGGTGTTTGCACATGGTTGTCAACTACTCCTGAAATAGATGCTATGAAACACACAGGGTAAATATTCATACGAAGAAGCTCCTCTTGTCTCCCTCAGAAAATCAGAGAGTCTGATTTATGGGAACTTTGGCTACAGTGCTGTTCCTTTTATAAAAACTGGACATACCTGTAAGTAAAATTGTGTGAAGCCACCCGGAGCCAGCAGGATGGCTGCTTGCGGCTAAAAGCAGAGTGGAAACTCTCCAGGAAGCAGCTCTGGTTTTCTGAATCTCCACTCAGAATGAGTTTAGAGCTACCTCAAACCTACTCTAAACTCCAGTGGTTTGTTTCAGCTTTCAGGAGACCACCATTCAAGTGAGAATCCCCTATTCACCTTTCCTCCCCCTGGCTTTCTTGTAATCCATTCCACCAAGGTCTACGAGGAGAAAGGGGCCAAAGGCAGCCCTCCGTGGGGATGCACCACACCAAGCACATCCCTGTGGAGAGGGTCGGGGACGTCTGTTCCCTTTACACTGCGTGACACAAACACAGCTGAGTGAAATACAGGCTCTGTCTCTATCTGCTGAAGGAATTCCTTAGAAGAAGAGCTCCTTAGAAGAACATCTCAAAATTACAGGTCCTCTGTTTGTCCTGGGAAGCATAATCTTTCCCAAAGCTGAAGGCAGGTCCTTCATGGGAGATATGCAAGCCCTTGAACAAGAGTGCTTGCTTGCTTTCATGGAGGACTGCCCAACGCATAGTCCTTACTGGGTGGGATCCCTAACAAAACGCAGGCAGCCCTGGCCTCACCCTGGCACACCAGCTCATTCTCTTCTCCCCAGAAAGAGCCCAAAACTGACGGATCCCTGCCTGAGGCACCAGGCCCTTGTGTCCCCTCGCTGCCTGGGCATCATCAGCTCCTCCAGCCCAGCAGCAGGGCACGGCCGGGGCAGTTCTCACAGCAGCCTTGCTTGCCATCACCGCCCTTGGGTCCCGGCTGGCAGCCCACGTGTGGATTGGTACACACGTGGGGTTGCTAGATTTGGCCTCAGCGAGCCGAACGCTAGAGACTGCCTAATCAGATGGCTCCGGCCAGGCCCTCCACGAAGCAACGGCCCCACGCCGCGGTCCTGGGGCCACCCTTCGGCTGCCCTGGCACCGGGACGGTGGGGCAGAGGGGGCTGAAGGCCGCAGACAGTTGCTCACCCCCGCAGCGACCGCCCGCTCCTGATCAGCCGTGCCCGCACGCTGCTCGCCCCCGGGGCGCGGTCCCCCGCCACCTGCCCGGCGGCCGGCCCCGACCGAGCGCCGCAGCCCCGCGGACTGCCCG